>CAJQUW010016957.1:392500-593393 GCA_907163375.1 Prostheceraeus crozeri | reverse complement strand
GAACTTAGGAACATATTCCTTTTTTCCTGAGGAAAAGTCGCCAATATACTTTCCAGTTGGTATAACAAGAGAGTAGCCTACATTTCTGACAGGAACAAGCTACAACATTTTCACTTTGCTAGAATTCAAGTGTAGGACGTGTAGATTACATGGACTGTACAGCTATGAAGCCGTGATGTCATACCAATAAGTCATCGGTTATCAGGTTTATATGAGGTGTCGTATTTCTGGTATTACACACAAATCATCAATTCTTGTTTGATTAAGACCCCTTAGACTGATCAAACCCAACTTCCGTGAATTGCCGACTTGGGTAGGTTATCTGCATCACTACATTTTCCAGATGTTGAAATATTTACCAATTCCTTTGTACGATTTTAATCATAATAGATTTAGACTCTCCGGTTTTTTTCGATTAAGTGAAGAAATAGGGTCCATGCTTAGATACTAAAGGAGAGTATGCAAGCCCTTTTTTTCACAACTCAACACATGTACGCCGATAAACGCGCCGCTGGCGATGAAATCTAGATCGGCGCATGGCTGTTGCGAAAGGATGAACAAAAACTAAAGTTCATCATATTTGGAGCACCAAGAATTGAAAGATTACACATGAATATAGAAGGAAAGTGACATTTTGACACTTTGCTGACACTCTCCAGTTGACTGGTCGTATTCGAGTGGAGGAGCATATTTTCAGTGACGTCCACGCTTGCAATGTTCAACCATGAGCATTTAAAAGTGACGTTGAAAATTGTTGATGTCCTTTCCCCACACACACCATTCTGCTTGTACAACGTCTTTCCCATTATTTCATTCACCATGTCCTTGAAGTCTTCTACATAACCTTTGTCTTTTCTTGCTGCCTACGTGTTTTATCAATGTTATGTAGGCCCGTAAATATGCCAAAGTTTTGGACTATTGCGTAGCTTTCTTTGCAGTCGCTATGCGACTGTGGTTTCCACTGAGATTTCAACTGAACCAGCAAAAGTCGCTGTTTTTCCCCATCACAAAGTTGTCAATGCAATGTTAAATTTTCTCAGACATCATTTGTGACGCCTCTACCAGATTCAAATACATTCTTTTTGTCATGTTTCTTGTAGCACATCATTGATCTTCTCAACTCCACAAATAATTCCCTTTCTTTCTTTTCTTGAAACGCAGTAGTGATTCTTGCAACACGTATATCCATATTTTCCGTAGATGAATGTTCTAAAAGAGGAAATGTTTCCTGTCTGACATTTCTGTTTCATTCATTTCTTATTTTGCTTTTGACATAGCTCACAGTTTTTATGGAAAGGGCCCAACTCTCTGTCACTTTGCTTTCAAGCATCGTCGATAAGCATTTATGTCAACGTTGATTTCGGCTGGTTTGGCTTGCTTCTGAGATCTCACTTGAATAAATGCCTCTATCAACTCCTTCTTGCTATTGAATTCTTCCGCAGTGCTATTCTTCATCAGAGAGAGTGAAAATGTCTGTGTTTGTTGTCGAAAAAGTAATGCAACGAATGAGAATTTCCAAAAAATTTGTCACTTGCAACCGAATCGAACACTGACCAACAGGTATTGCAGACAGCACTTCAACACGCGCCACTTCACCAACAGTCGGTTGATGTAATACTGAATGATAGAATCAATCTTAGGTCCGATATCCACAACAAGTTTGCACATCAAACAGTTACAAATTTGTCACAAACGGTCCCGCGAAGGTGACTATAAATCAGCATGCGAAGGAGAACTCCCTAAATAACGGTGAAGATAGATTATATATCCACACAAAACAAACAAACAAACACGATGAGATTTTCAGGAGAACGAGAAGATTCCGATGATATCAATTTTCCACAAATGGGACGTGCCGAAACAACGACACAATTGACGTAAATCGACGAGAGCACTTGACATCCGACGCACGACCGCCGCCAGTTGCTGTCAGAGCGTTGTTTTTTAAATAGCTAGTTTTATGTAAAAGTTGCTTTAAAAACTATAATACCAATTATAAGTGTGTCACTTTTCTGCATCAATATCATCTTTGAGCGTGAAAGTGCGCTCATTTTCACGACAAAATAAAAAACTGGCGCAATTCGGGACAAACCCTTTAACTCCATCAGAATTAGACAGGTCGTCTCTTCTTCGTTTGAGTAGAAAGGACTCATTAGAACATGAAGCCCATGAAAACCCCCAATCTGTGACATAAATAGCATAGAAGTCCAACATGATCGCCCGTTTACAACATTGAACACGCCAAATTGTGCCAAAGTTTACACTAGTGACTGTTATCCAATCGGATCACACAGCAAGGAGACACAGACATGTCGAGGTCTACAAGAATATTGTCCAACATTCTGTTTCGTGTTTCCTGTTAACTTTTATATAATGATGAAAGGACCAACATTATCCAGATCAATATCTGCGCAAGATCTGAATTCCTTCGAATCTGAAGGATCGGGCGATTGGAACCATTCTGAAGGAATCAATTCACGCAATCCAAAGCGCGTAGGAACGATTTTTCCTTATCTCTGCAGGTTGGTGAAAATATTTTTTTCTCCCTACTTAGCAACTTCCTGGATTTGCCATCGTTTTGAATCAATTACAACTTTAAACCTTCTAGTAAAGTGATACGGTTAAACAAACCTGATTCTGCGGTATAACAGCTTTCGAAGCACTCATACAGGCTCTTGATGCTGTGAGCCGACTACTGGTCGTGACGCAGCTATTCCCAAGAATGATACATTTGATACATTGAGGCCATTCCTGGATAAATCATTGAAAAAGCATTTGTAAGTTAAAGGACTCACATTTTCATCACCTATGATGTCTCGGGCTGCTACAATTATCTCAGTACAAAGGAGGCATTTCAATCATGATTCTTGACTGAGCAACTGACCTGCTGTAATACATGACAGTAAAGAAGATGACATTCTTTGCTCTATTATCGTTCTAATATCTGTCTGTGATGAAACTGTGATGGATGTGAACACTGTTTCTCGATGATTTTCAGATCTGCTGGACAGATTCCTCCGTGGTCGGCCGCCGTTTCCTAGTCTTGCATCAGTGGATGACATTCATGCTGTGTGTGGATGTATCAAACTCTTCCTTCGTCGACTAGCAGAGCCGCTCATGTAACTATGGAGGCAATATTCGAGCTGGCAGTTCGATGGATTTCTATTGGTCAATTTTCAGCCAATTAGAATTCCATGATAGCTGTCTGTCACATGCTTTTCCTGATTTGCCGCCCCCTCCGGAATCCCGTTGTTACTCGATGGGGCACTTGGTTGTGAGATTCCTTTTATGCCATTCATTGGGCTCATCCGAAGCTGCATCCTTCTCACGAGCCCAAGCTACAGTAAGTAAGCCTTCAATGAAAGGTGCAACATCCACGGCAATCTCTCTTTTCTGCCTGCTTCCATCAAATGACTGGAGACTCAACGCTTGTCTTTGATTGATGCCAAACAATGGTAGATGCGAGTGAAACGAGAACAATATTTTAGTTGCCACTGGAGAGAAGCTGCAAACGAAGTTGGACGTTTACAAAGACTCCAGCCTTCGATATTACATCCGTCAAACATTCTATGCGGAGGTTTTGCTGACCGTGTGATTCCCAATGACATCTCAATTTTGAACTTTTGTTCGGCTGTGTTAGCGGATGTAGAGAGGTCCTTCATTGGCTACAAAGTGATGCTATCCGACCGAAGACAAAGTATCACAAAAGAGAATATTCACCGCATTATGATAACTCACTGATATTGCAATAATTCTTAAATGTCTTCTTGTTAATGCCGTCATTAATTGACATGGTCTATAGTTCGAGGTAGTTTTACAACATTTTATCAGGGACATTATCAGAAATTTGTAGTTTTAAAAATTTTACCAATCCATGGCATCATTACATAAAGAAAAATAACTTAAAAAACTATTTCATGAATTTTAACAATTAGATTAAAATCTTTTCCTGATTGAAAAATAAACTTGTCTGTAAACATCTCAATTCTTCGAATCTGAAGAAATCGTGGCGATCGGAGCAGTTTCAAGGAAGTCACAGCAATCCGCAAGTGACGGACGACTATTCTTTCTGTCTCTGTGAGGCATTAAAAATTTCTTTTTGCCCGCTTAGTAAGTTCCTGCGTGTACCATTGCTTTGAAGCAGTTTGCACTTCTAGCAAGTGATGCGCTTTAACAATCTAATTCTGTGTCATTCTTTACATATGTTCGCTACACCGCACTAGATTCTAAGCGGTTATTCTTTCACAGTTTGTAATTGCCGAAAATGATTCATGTAATATGAGCGTCTGGATGTGTCAATACCCAAGACAAAAGTCACAAACTATCATTGTCACGCCATGAATCCTCTTGATCAAATAATAGACGCAGACAGGCACATATTCAAAACACAATCGCAACTTACCGGTAGGTCATAGAAACAATTGAGCTCAATTTGAGCCCCATATACTGTATAAGAGTTCAATCTATGCTGTTATTCTTTCACACACTGTTTGTTCAATCGAAAGTAAGTCACTCATTTTTAAAAAGCAGCATTGTGATTGGCCATTGAAGATGAAATCAGAAAATCGCCTGCAGATAAAGTTGATCAGGAAATCCGCATCAATTCCTTCGATGAATATGAAAACATTCGTGTATCACTGTGACAAAATGGCCATCGATTTTCCTTCTATGAAAGCTGGAATACTTCAAAGCCTGAAATAAATCATGTATATTATATCTCTTCATTGCTCTTGAATTCTTGAATAAAGTCCAGTTGTCCAAATGATCTGTATTGGGGGAGGATTTAGATCAAGTAATAGGAAAATCGATGAGAATGGAAAGTCACAATTTACTTGAAATTAAACATCGATAGTATAAGTGTACACTGTATAGATCATTTCCGACAATTTGGGGTGGGCGTATTAGAATGTGCAGCAGTCAATTCTGTTGGATTGTAATGCATCTCACGATAATGAAGTGAGTTGTTTACAGCTTGATCCATAGTTTTATCCAGATGCTCAATATCTTCATTCATCAAGCCTACCAAAGTCACCGGCCTCCAGTCCAGCTCATGCTATGGGAGTTGATTGTCCCTTAGATATATTATCAATCATAGATGTCTCTGTAATAACATAGCTACGATTTCTATCATCCGACAGTAATTTCAATTTTGAATTGCTGTCTTTCTAAGAGAGCTGTGACATCCAAATCTGCGGTCTGACATCGAGCCTCTATACGCTGACTGCTGTTATCAACATAGAAGAATTATGTCAACTTTTATTTGTCTGGTTATTGTTTTTCACGCGATCATCACCTGCGAATCATGTTCGACTAAATGTGAGCCACTTTACGACAAGATATTTAACCGTGGTAAACTCTGCACCTACATAACCGAGGGGTGCAGTTGGGATGTCCACTGCATTTCCTACAATCCACACACAGGCTCATTAAAGGACATTCCAAACCGAGTTTCTCGTTACCCAATAAGTGTTTCAGATCCTAGCGTCCATAAACTGCAGTTTTTGGGTCCTCATTACATTACCAGATTAAAAGATGACGCATTTCATGATTGGAGCTCAGTTGATCACTTGAAGTTACAGCATTGCAATATTCAGTCAATCCACGATGGTGCCTTTCGATCACTAACTCGCCTCAAAAAGCTATCACTTCGTGGAAATAGATTAAAAATAGCCAACGGATTTTCTGTGGACTCAATCAGTTATATGCCACGTCTAGAAGATTTGACTTTACGAGGAAATCCTCTCGGTGACATTCCTCCGTTATTTTTCTCTCAGTTAAAGAATTTAAAGCGCCTTGATCTCAGCAATTGCAAAATTACTCGATTAGCCAGCCTATCCTTAAGCGGAATGACAAAGTTGAAAGCAATCTATCTGATAGTAAATGATTTGAAGACTATTTCAAAGGACGCTTTTAATAACAGCTTAGAAAAATTGAGTGAAGTGTATTTGCATGAGAATCCATTGATATGCAGCTGTAGCTTGCACTGGCTGATGGATTACAAGCTGAACACTATCATATGAACCAAATATCAAGATATCCTATCTGCGATTCAAAAGACTTTCACTATTTTCTTAAAGAGTGCAAAGACAAGTCAAAAGTCTCTCAATGAATGGTAATCCCATGACCTGATAAGTTCAATATCTCAATTTCATATGAACTACATGCATTATGTCCTTTGATTAATCTGAATTGAAATTTGTTGACTTCCTCACACTGACCTCTGCTAATACTTCACGTTGAACACTAAAGCATTTGCTGACAGTTCTAAAAGCGTCACATTTTATTTTTGAACAAAGTTTTTATTTCAACACTATTAAAGTCTCGCGCTCTTTTTCTTTCTATATATACCGAGCTAGCGGTACGGAATAAGTAGATAAAAACATGTAGAACTTATCAGCTACACTTCAATCACATACAGCATCCATCCCACTTGAAAGATTTGCTTTATTCAGATGCTAGAACTCATCAAACACGACAGAATGTGATGAGATGTCTGCAAATTTTGAAGCATTTTTTAAAGTACATAAGGCCGGCTACTACAGGTATTATTGAAGTTCTATCAGGGGAAGATCATGGCATGGACAGTAATCTGTTCCAAATAACTTAGTACACATTTGATCAGAAGCATGAAAAGAGACTGAAATTCAATTCAGGATCGTCAATGATTCGCAAGATTCTTTTTTCCTGTCGTAAAAGCTTGTGTTTTAGGTTATAATGGGATGTTGCTGTAGTCCGGATATGCATATGTGATAACTCACTCACTCCCGGTGCCCTATCCGATGCGGACGTTGGCGATCATGGTTCTCCATCTTTCTCGATTATTCGTTGATCGAATTGCTTCGGTTCTCCGGTCTGTAGCCTGTTGGTTGTGACTACGGATGTAGGTGAGCCTTGGTCTCCCTCTTGCTCGTCGTCCATGTAGCTTTCCTGTTATGGCGATGTTCACCCATTTGTTCCGTTTTCATCATTGTGGCGAAGAACTTGGCTTGCCGTACTCTTTACAATTGTGTTAGTACACTGCACCTTGCATTGCACCGACGCAAACACCTTTGTGACATGCTGGGTCCAAGATTATTCTTTAGATTCGTCGGTAAAACCACATTTCCGCCGCATTCAGTCTTCTCTCGTTCTCCGGTGGGAATTTAGTTCCAAACAGTCGTCAACCTTCATCCAGGATGGGGGTGACGTAGCATTCGACGATTCTATTCTGACTGGGCTGTTTTTTTCAGGTCTTTCAAATAGTTTTGGAATCTTTTGGAAGGCAACTTTTCGCTATACCAATTCTCTTTTGATTACTCGTACATTTCCCGTTAGATCGTTTTTTTGCTTCTAAGGTAGGTAAAAGAGTTAGTCTTGTTACAATGGTTGCCTCTCACGTGGATCTCCTGCACCTTGAGTCACCACCTTTCTTACTAATAGTCATACCATTTTGGTTTTCTTTATGTTTCTGTAAGACCTTTCTTGGAACTCTGTGATAACAGAGTGGATAATTGCACAAATGCTGAGAAAATTTAAGTTGAATCACACTCAGCTCTTCGCAAAATTCATAATTTAAGATATTCGTTTAGAGCATTCCTCATCAAGAATGTTAATAGTGAATTCCATTTCGTCATTATAATAATTACAGTCAAAGTATCTTACAGAAGTTACACAGCGCACAACACATTTCGTTGACAAATTTTGGCTTTTTCAGAGGAAATACTTTTACTTGTGACAAATGTTCCTTACACTAAATTTATCATAATTTATACTAAGGTTAATATACCGCGATTTGAAGTTCGCTTCATAAGTATTTGCAGTAAGCTTACAATGTTATTTCTATTTATATTCATATTTTCGCACAGTGTCGGCGTTAGCCGACATTTATCCAAAAATGAATTTCATTCCAATTTTTTTTCTGTATTATGTTTAGCCATGTACTCAATACGCTAGCTATTATCTTTATTAAGTCAGTCTATTTTTCTGATGATTAAATGAAAAGAATTGTTTTGTTATGAGTTATGTGTGTGATTCATCATAATTAATCAAAGATCTTCAGATTAGTCAGTATAGCAGTGTAGGGTAATATTATAGGAAAGCTTGTATCGTAATTCATTTACTCTAATTAGGCAACTAATTACTGTCACTGCATATAAAAATCGTTACACTAATACCAACTTCTCATGGGTCCAATAGGAATTTTGTCCTTATAGAAGAATCCTCATGTCAACATCAAATACAACGAATTAATCTCGTTTCCTTGGATTCTAATTATTTGATTAAAATCTTGCGTTTTGGGTTTTGACACTCGCTTTTGACCTACCATTGATTCAAGTGATCCGACTGAAGCTGAATAAAAATAGTGCACCTAGTGCGTGCAATGATGATTAATCTATAAGATAAACTAAAAGATTGCGAACTTCTGAAACGCTTGATTTGCTAACGATGCACTTGTCGTTTTCTCATTTAATTTCAGCAACTCTCATAACCCTCCCCTGAGCTGTGTCTGTGCTGCAAGGGACAGTTGTGACTTGTTTGACATGGATCCATGAATAGACTGTAAAACCACGTCTAATGTCGATGAAGCACGTTGTGGAATTGTGCGATGAAAATGGTCATGTGGTGTCTTCACGATGCATTATTGTCCGTAGTTGATGTGTCGGAATATTCATCGGATTACAATGTCAAGAGGTTGTTCCACGTATCTTCTCAGCAACAGACGTGACCTTATACGAGTGTATGTCTCATGATGGCCAACCACGGTATTATGAATTAGGAGCTTCCATCAACAAAGAAAGTAGCATGCTTATGGAAGATGGCTCGCTGTATCTTTCAATTAAAAAATATCTAAACAACGATGACTTTGGCTAGTTTCCTCTCTCAAAATACATTGTCGAAAAGGATTGTGGACTGGAGACAAAAATCATGACGGAAATGCCATTTCAGGTCTTTCCGTTTCTTTGATATACAGAGCATTTCTATCAAGATTGTAGTTGAGAGTTCATTGAGGAATTCATTACTGGCATTTACTGTGTTCCTACGACTCTGATTGCTAGTTCTGAAAAGCGTTGAGTTAGGGCCGTTGGACAATATTCTCTTTTGAAATGACTGCTGACGGTTTGTGCATTGGTCACAATTACTTATTTCCTGCAACTCAATCACTCAACTATCCATCAGATCTGGTGATTGACAGATGTTTGCTATAATTAAAAACCCCATGGAATTAGATTGCCAGATTAGAGTGAATTCATCAGCGTAGCGGAATGGTCAAAGAAAAAGAGCTGCATAGGCTGAGGGAGAAGTCTAGGGATCTCACTTCTGTATCCACAAATTCTAACAAAACATTGAATAGGGTAGGGATGAGAGCAGGCAGCCTTGTTGATCCTAATCAAATTTTAAACCCAATCTGTCAATATGTCATCTATAACTCTGCACATTCGGTTTCTTGTACTTGGATTCTATTATTCTGGCAAAAGAGTTGTTATCCTGTGTGGTCTTTGGTTAATTTTGTTATCGATAGTGTTACTGTGTATGGTGTCCGCCAATTAGGCAGGGGGTACGCCAAACCAGGGTTGAAGCGGCAAGATTGTTAAAGGACCCGTAACGCACACCTAGTTAGTCATTGCTGATGAGCCATTTCCCGATTTTTGTTAGCTTTCTGGACTGTTCAAACCTTGTATATGTCGTTTGTTGATCGCTGCGCACTAATGTCTTATTCTTTATATGTAGGCCTAGGAGTGTACTTAGTATCTTACCCGCTGACGGCGTGTGAACGTCTATCAGTAGTTTTTAGGCGAAACGATTATTATCGATGTGCATTATAATCTTCTAAGTATGCTAACCTGACTATTTTTTTTACTTTTTTTTCCCTTGTTCCATGGTGACTGCAATCAAAGTTAAAGAATTCAGATATCATCGAATAATTAGGTGAGGATGTGAGGACTGTAGCACATGGGGGACGGTTCAAGGACGGTAGACCCCGTATCACGTTGCTGTAATGACAACATCCAGGAAATAAGCGAATGAAGTGACGTTGGCAATTGATTATTTGCGGATGACATTTGCTCTCAAACAGGAATGAAGAAAACAATTAGTTAATCAAATACTTTCTGAAGATCTGAATAGAAATTTTAGAAATTAAATGTCAAGTTCGCTAGTAAATCGATTACGGAGACTTTGGGGTTATCAGAAAAATGCCACAATTGGCACACATTTCCTTGCAAGTCAGCTTTTATCAATTATTTGTCGCATAGATAAATACTCGTATATTTAATTTTTCTTGCTTTACTAATACAGGCAATCTTCATATCATAACTACTTATAATTTACTTCATCAGAATTTGTTTGTGATATACCGAAGTTCTCAAGCTGCTCTGTGAGATTTTGTATTTTCCACATCAGGGTAAAAACAATACCTCTTCATTGTTATCCCATTTCTCTCCAGCCAGGAATGTCAGGTGGATAAATTCTTTGAATAACGAATCAAAAGTGTTTATAATTGACAACACATGTATCGTGGAATGCATCTTGATCGTACGGTGATAACTAAGCGTGATAAATGATATTTCTAGTTTTCATCAAATGAAAGTTTAATTCATCAGAGAAAGTGAAAGTTTATCAAATGTCCCTTTCAGTTCGTTGCATGCGATTGGCTCCTCTCATCTTGTGTGTGTGCTTCACTCCGTCTCTACCAAGCATGTAAATCCCCATCATTCTCCAAAAAATATGTCTACACTTTTTCGATTTTAATATGCCGCTTTGAAGGAGCCATCAACACCCGATTAACAGAGGTTCAGAGGTAATGTTCTCAATCAAAGTAGTATTTCTTCTTTGTCTTTGACTGGGATCGAGGCAGAAGGCTTGTCTTTTCTATTAATTCACCGAGTGAAAACGATAATCCTTTTCACTATCACGTTTTCATTTTCTCAAACTATTTACAAGCTTTGCATCCACTGCTGTCTCTGTACGTTTGTTTGAGGAGAAAGTTGACATCATGACAGTGAACAGTATTATGCAAAGTTTTCGTTACAGGATAAATAATTTGTTCTGTTTAGGATTAGTATGGGCCGGTGTCCTATCAGTTGAACAACTCCGACTCCTGCTTGAAGATAACACCAAGTTGACATGAACAATGTTTGGTTTTTGTAAGTTTATAAACGTTATTGAATTTTCCTTGCCAAAATCCAAACCTGATTACTCGATTACAACACAATACTCATCTATTGTACGAACATGCGTGTGACTTGCGTGCATCCTTTATTTTGTCGTATGAAGGCTGTGACATTATTATTTTAGGACTTGATAATTTCTGGGGAATTGTGTTTACAAGTACTTAGCGGTATGAAGACAATTGTGTTCGTTGATGACTGCAGCAAATTCGGCGTTGCAAGGCAATGGAATCTCAGATTGAAGGAAGAAGAACAAAGTCTGGCAACAATTGCCTTTATATGTAGGAGCAAGATATATATAATTCTGCCTTTGTATGAGAGATTGTGGATTATCGATTATCTTCACTAACTACGTTTGCGCTAATTGAATCTATGCACACGAACAATTCCGTCCAATTGAGGACGATGCGCGCAATCGTTGTTCTTTTTCTTTTGGTAACTTTCTCTCGAAATTCTTTGTAATTATTTTCACGGATTCAATCGCAATTTTGCGTCGAAGATATTTAAACTATCTAACGAGGTGATGTTGGTGAATGACGGAGTGTCAAAAAAGACGCCGGAAATAAGGAAGTAGGACTCTAGAGATACGACCCAACGTTTGATCACAAAACTTCACACCATTACATAGACGCCCCTGAATGTATTAAGATCTGACTTTCATCTGAAAACTATGTTCGATTTCCTATCTATTTAAGACAGATTGCATGCAAGGAAAATGATTTGTTTTTAATTGGAGTCATTTCAAGATCTGTAAAATTGAACATTATAGTAAGATCTATCATAGAGTAGGGATGTATATTACTCTATGTGATATATTGATAAGAATTGTATAGACTGAAGGAATTGATAAGAATTGAAGGAATATTTGATAACGAATTTGATCAGACTTGAAGGAATTGATATGAATTGATAAGAATATTGATAAGAATTGATAGACTTGAAGGAATTGATATGAATTGATAAGGAATATTGATAAGATTTGATCTGACTTGAAGGAATTGGATATGAATTGATAAGGGAATATTGATAGAATTGATCAGACTTGAAGGAATTGATATGAATTGATAAAGGAATATTGATAAGAATGATCAGATTGTTTTTAAAGGAATATTGATATGAATTGATATTGGAATATTGATAAGATTGATCAGACTTGAAGGAATTGATATGCATTTGATAAGGAAATATTGATAGAATGTTTTCAGGACTTGATATTCCTAAGAGGTCAAAATCCTATCGTATTTTAGCGGCCAAGTCCCTTCATCTATGACTAGTCAACGATCCGTGGCTCTTTTAATATACCAAAATTTTCAAACGTTTTGACGACAAAAAACGTCACATTTGGTCCACTGCAACTTTAAATTATGACTTGTTGAGGATGTACTTATGCAACGTCTGAATTTTGTAGTTCTCATCTTCTATAACAACATCCAACGAACGCCTCGCATCAAATACGAGTTACTGTATGTGACTATACTTATGTTATGTGAATACTACTTATATAAATGTCAGTAGTTACTTCTAGCCATTCTATATTGCAATCGTACTTGGTAGGCTATTTTGGCTGCAGAATATCACTGTTGCATGGGAAATGACTTACTTTTGGGAGCAAGATCTTCACTAATTCATATGCGCATTGTTGAGTTGTATTCCTTGTCACAATGAACCTTGTCAATTTCATGTACTCACAGTCAACTTATCGTAGCCACTTTGGCAAATCGCAAATGGCATTCATTAAATGAAAGTTATAACCAAATTTGATAAATTATCTTAAATCAACAAATCGGGTGATTTGATATGCTATTTGTACATGGCCACCAGACATGCTGCATCGTGCACCGTGCATGGGAATCAGAGTGCAGTTTGAATTTATATCATTTTTGCGTGGGCATGACCCGACAACGCTTTCGTTTTCGTATCATGTAATAACAATAATATATTTCTTGAGGAATGAAAATCACAAAATTACAATGGTATTCGCATAAGAAGTAAAATGACATCACAATATTTACGAAGACATGATAGCAATGACAATTCAGATAAGACATGAAATTGATTAGATAAATTAACATTTAAAAGGAAAATTGCGTGCATAAGTAACTGAGATAATATACATTTTACAGCTTTGAGTTGGTTAAAGAACATGCATAAGGGAAAAATGAAATCGACCGTCTCAATGTTGTTGATATTGGGAGGCAAAAATGGTTGGTGTTACAAAGACGCCTCGGAGTCATATGGTGAAGATGATGAGAAGAGATTTCGCACTTTTTTAGAAAGGCACACATCATATCACCGCCATGAAGACTTACATCAAACATAAGGTCACAGTTGCAGTCATCTCTTACATAAGTGATGCGATGTGCTCTAATGGTGACTCTTTTCACGCAAGATGGACACCGCAATTTACCAAATAGTTAGGTTGCACAAAAGAGGACCGGAGTACAATTCCATTGAAGACTTCAACCCACAGAATTAAATATTTTGTTTATCTGCTTCGGTTTGCTGGAAGTGTACTCTTCCGACCATTATTAAAGAAAGCAGCAGGCTTACGAAAATTAGCTCAGTGATGATTTCACATCCTCGCCTCGGCATTTCTCACTGTATAGTGCATACATTGAATCGAAGCCACGCATCGATGTGTGTTTTGGTGTGTGCGAAGTGATATCACAGCACGCACGCCTCTCACTGCATCTGGTGTCTGTGCTGACAGCTTATTGTATACCATTTCCAATAGCAAGCGATGCACGAATTATCCATTCGAGAAGGAGCAAGTTGTCTAATTCTGTGATGTGCCATTTCGATATTAAAATAAGATATGAATCTTCCTTTCTAGGAAACCGAAGCGCACGCAGATGAATCTAATTCTGTGATTACACCAGTTGATCTCTTGACACAAAAGATTTCAATATTCTAAGAACGGAATCGGCAGGAAGTTCTATATACAATGTCAAAATGTGCATACCAAGTTAAGTCATCCTTCCAAACAACTCCTAAAATCGTCAAAGATTCACAAACATCAATATTTGCGTAGCAAGAATCAGTATACATGTAACCCTTAGCCTTATTTACAAAAAATTGCTTGCTTTTACTCAGAGTTAATGACATTTTGCTATCAGCAATCCACTTTGATACTGAGCTCATGCAATTTGGATCATTGGAATTTCTTTGGAGACATTCTACTAATGTGAGATCATCTGCATATTTAATAAGACAAGTATTGTCATGTGAAACGGAGCGACTTGACATAAATAAAGAAAACAAATAAAGACCTAACACTATATACATGTACATATGTATTAAATGTAACACATGTTATGTGTATTATACCTCTCTTGGATTTCTCATGAGCATTTACGAACGCAACGTCCAACATGTTGAAGAATTCCATTGTCCACAGATGGTACTGTAGGACTACATGATTTCCGCTTGGTCGTAAATGTAAATGCCCTTTGTGATCAGATTGTTCACATCACTTATGTGCTTGCTGTGATCTTTTACTTCCTCCGGTTTTTCAGCAAAGGCAGCTATAATAGCTCGGTGCTACGTATTTCAATTTTTATTCGTATTAAATTCGTGTTCAACTTTTTTGTCGACGTCAGTAAAAGACTTCAGCAGAATTCTATCACTCCGGTAGTAATTCGTGGTGATTTTTGAACTCATTAGCCATGTTCCTAAATGCTCTTGTCGTTGGGGTATAGCAGCTAGCAAGCTCTAATGCTCTAATGGATTGACACATTGCAACTGCTGATGTGGAGAGTAAGTCCACAATAGATGCCACAATGTGCACCACTGACGACTCCGTGAATCCTAAGCGACGAACGGTAATCAAGTAAGCAACCAAAATAATAAATAGAGAACAAAGACTAAACAAATGCTAGACTTGTGAGAATAATAAATCATAGAATTCTGCAATGAAAAGAGTCTTAAGAGACCCCAAAAAGGAGCAATAACTTACTGTTAGACAGGTGCTTGCAGACGAAAATAAAAGCAAATGTCACACTTAAGTAGCTAGGGAATAATCTTGATTTTACAATATATTTGGATTTCTAATTTCAATTCTCCTTTTATGCTCTTTTTTAAGATCGAATATCAGGGGGTCGGAAAATACCCCAAAGTGGAGCGACCATCTAATTTGCTGATACAAGTCAAGTTAAATGAAGTCACAAAGTAACCAGCTACAGTCGTCCAAAACTCATGAAGCACCGTAATGAACATTTGAAGCATACTTCAAATAACGAGTTTGCATTTGGAGACATAAAGAATCATCTGAGAATCCGCATTTGAAAATGCAAATTTGAATCCAACTGAAAAATATCCAAAATTGCCGTCTCATTTAGTGCTTCGATCGAAGAGCTCTCTTGCGAGCACTTTTAAGGAGTAGTGATTGTTTAATTCGCTATTCAGTCAAAGTACGTCAATATTCAGATTGCCGATTTCATGGATTGAAGATTCAAATGCATGGCAAGGTGAATTGTGAGAACTCTATCTTCTTTGCTCCCTTGTTATTCCCTAACTGTACCTTGTGTGATCCAGACAGACTTTGTTGTTTGTACGGAACTCAATTTCATCATTTGTCTCTCAATTTTTACAGAATTCTCTATTGAAGCTTCGCATATTACCTTAAAAGCGTAAATTCACCTAAGTTGTGATCTTATCTTGAGATTTGCAATTAGCAAGCTAGTGAAATTTCGACGGGCATTCAGTAAGAATAACTTTGGCTGGACTCTGTCCTTCTTTCAAATGCCTGAGGTACATTTCAGTCAATAGTGCCTCTATTTTGTTTTTGATAGATGCTAATTTTTCTTTACTACAAATGTAATTTTTGAGGCTGTGGAACTTAAGAAACTCTTGCACACCTGGTAGATTTTAGATAGCGTAATACCGCTGTGTTATTAGCTACGAGCGTAGATCTGGTATTTTGATTGGAAGCAGAACTGTCCTCTTATCCATCTGAATGGGCAGACTGTTAAATAGAATCTTTTCAATATGTAAGTGATAAACATAATTTTGAACAGAACGACTTACTCACACAATTCATTATTCATGAGGAGAGGAGAAGCGTTGTTTGTCCTTCTAGTAAGTATTTTGAAATTTATAGACACTTTAGGATATAAAAATGTTCTTTTAAATCATATTTTGCACCTATTAAAAATTAACTAGTCATTAGCTTGTGTGTTTTTCTAATTTTGTTACCTTGACGCACCTTGCTTACGTAGAATTTGTATACCCACTACTGGCAAATCGCCTAAGTTAATGTACCTGTAATGAATAGTAGATGCTGCTCTCTGCAAACACAATGTAAATAGAATAATTTTTAATATTGAATTGCATCCTCAGTTGAAAATGGAAACAGACCTGAATAACTGTCATTTCATCCAATATCAGGAATCATCAGCAGCAGGCCAGTTCGCATCTCTCAAACATCGACACAACTCCTTATTTAAAGTTGCAGTCATGCCCGGCTCAATTGAAATCAACAGAGCCTCTCGGATTTCTATATTTTCTTGCCCTTCTGGCTTCAAAGAATGCCTATTGTCTACAGATAGCTATGTATATCTTCACTGTATCACAGTTTTGACATGGCTATTCATGACTTCCATTCAATATTTCAATGATATTCCGTTATCAATTGCGATACCAAATAAAACTGCTTATAAGAGCTGGCTAAGAAGTAATATCATAGCTGTCGACATAAATCAACCATTGATTCCATACTTCCTTCATATACTTACTTTTTTGCGAACTTACGCTGCATCTTGCCCGAAATATATCCCTAAAATGCCCATAAAATGCTGAATCGTCTTTCGCTTGCTGAATCACTTGGATATCCCAAACATGAGATCGAATCAGACAGTTAAGATACGTAATCCAACCTCTTCTATCCGACAACAACATTGATGACAGCATTTGACGATTAATTAATTCACAATAGAAACTGTGTACAGCCTGAAGCCCTTAATACGATCTCAAAGTGTCACACTACAACTCAGCACTGAAGTACTTTTGAAAGGAAACTCATCTGAATGCGCCCTCATGCAGGAGATTATCAATCCTGTTCCTTTCAAGTATCACATCTCTCGCCGACTTCCATCTGTTTCACGTGCAGGACATTGAATAACTCTCTATTTAAATTCAATTAATGCATTTGACGATTATTGAAAGCGATGTTACTATTCATTATCAGTTCGTGTAACCAAGTTTCATCCGATGGCAGCATCTACTTTCCTGCTTTGAGAACAATGGAGATTGATGCTCAAGTAGTTCAGGCTATCCACTAATACATCACCGAATGATATTTCAAATCAGCAATTATCCTTTGTGTTGATATTCAGCGCACATGTTCTACTCCGATGTAGAACTTTAATTTGATATTTTGTAATTCACAATTTTGCGTTTCCTATGGGAACAAAAAATGACCAAATTCTGTTACCATTAAGCAAAACAACCAGAGCAAACGAGCAGCAATTGCTTCCGCTACGCGGACTGTCCGATAATGACGTCACGTAAAATGTTGACATTTTCTACTCCTCTTCCATTGCTCCTCTAAATGCACCTCGGCTGTGACGTCACGTAGTAGTCTTGCCGCTCAAAGCAAAATTAAACATTTCACGATGCAGATTTCTACGAAGGCAATACACAGCGCAGACCATAGAAATCTGACTTGTCGCTCTGTTTAAGTTAGTGAGACTAGAATGTACAGCACCTGTTTGTTGATGGCAATCTCAGCTGCTCGTCTATACGCCGATTGTTACATCTTTAAAAGAAGCAAATCATTTAAACATGCAACAGTTGTAGATTCATGCCGTATGGCGTTTTTTGTCTTGTTCATCAAAAATTCTCTTCTATGTAAAGGGAAATGATAGCAATCGTGAATATTTACAGAATACGCTGATGAGCTGCCGCCCATTGCCGTCCCATTGTCAGCCACCTGCAGCCGCCATCGTACCGTCGTCATGACAACGTTTGTTCATGGCATTTCTAGTCCTTCATCATCATAGAGCGTCCGATTTCTATGGCGCAAACTCAACTAGTTCTGTCCGGCCCTTCCATCATTAATAAGATAAAGAAGAATTTGTAGAATTATTCTTCGCCAGATGCCTTCCATCATTGACATGTTGGGCTAAGAAAACCTCTTCTAGTTTCATGTGCTTCTTTTTGTCCTAATAAATTCCAAAAGTTTTATTTTTGGTTAGGTTCTGCTTGTTTCCTCAAGCTTGAAGATGCCTTCCATGTCGTACATTCGATATGGTTGGCCTGGCCCAGCCATGTGGTAAGGTTGGAGGTTAGGGGCCGAAAACCTTGCTTCCATGCAGCCACATGTTTCCTCCCTGATGACTCCATACATAGCAAACTTAATTTTGTTTTTTTAGGTTTCTTATTTTCACCTTCTGTTATTTTTAGTTAGCTTCTCGTCAGGTCCATGACGAACTCTTATTTCAGTTCTTAGATGGCAAAATAAAATCGTTTATAAGTATTAATTTATTTCCCTTGCCGTCTTCAGTTGAGTCGACTAACCTTTATACGTATTTCAGTCCCTACTCTATACTGGAGTAGATTACTCTATGTTGTTAGTATTAATTTATATTCATTCGTTCATGACCTTTAATTACCTAATTATTTACAGGATTCTCCACTGGGGTAGTTGCTTAACTTTGGCATCTTCCGTTTCCTTGATCCTTCGAATTTTTTTTGACCGTGTCGTGTCTTGATTCGATTGTCTTTTAGTCGGAAATGACTTTCCCTTTGTCAGTTGTTTTAATTAGCCTCATCAATAGTTTTTGAACTGCCAATTCCTCTACATAGCTTCTATGTGTTTGGTTGTATTGCCAACCTCAGTTGATGAAGTCCAAACTGATTCGCTGTGCAATGGACGTATTGTTGATGAGATCTGAGAACTCATCGGGTCCATTTTTGCAGTTTTATGGCATCTTTTACAATGAACAAAACATGAACTGATTTTTAGCAAGACTTACGAATGCTGCACATTGCTGTTTACCGGCATCTAAAGAGTTTGATGAAAATATTGTTGAAATCATATGATCGAATTAACTTTTTTCGATAATTTAGTAAAATACTTACGACCTAAATTTGATATTAGGTAAGTTCGGGTAATACGGGACACCTAAGGGAATATTGAATTTTTCACTAACTTCTGCTTACTCAATAACTTTTTTACGATACAAATGCCTTCAGTACATCTTCAAGTCACTTTATCGAAAATTTCTAACGAAACAAACATTTTTTTCATAAGTAATATTTGAAAAAGTGAGACCTATCAAATGTCCCGTATTACCCGACATGTCATATTTTATTCAATTCATCATGTCAGGTATCAATAAAGATGCTTTTTGTTATTCCTATAACCACTAGAAATAATAAGATAGACATTTAGTTCCCTTAAAGTCGGCTAAATAGAATAAATGCTTAATGTAGAAATATGATATTTTCAAAATTCTAAAATTACTTTGAAGAAATTCCCATTTTCAATAAGACAATTAAAATCATGTCATGTAACTGAATTATTACTTTATTTGAACAGTGAATGAAACGAATTGAAATATCAGAAATTCTAGAATCAGAAATTTATGCAGTCCTCTTAATGCTAGTCCTCCTCACAGTCATAAACAAATACTATAATGTACTTTTCTGATTGCACCTGCACAATCTTCATGCGACCATGACCCACACTGAGTACACTTTATCCAGTCAACTCGGATACCACATCTTTCATCGTCACTGTATTCTCCATCACAGAACTGGCAGATGTTGTCACTAATTGTTGATGGTTGAGGTTGTGTATTCATTGAAGTACTAGTCGGTTGATCCGGGTTGGAAACATTTCGAGATTTTGTTTTGTTCATCTTTGTTTTCTCACGCCCATTTTCTTTACCTTTGTTTCGAGGAATACATTCTTTTTTCTTCTCTGTTTGCTTAACTTGGGACACATAGTTTGAAGTAGTCAAGATTCCGGATATCTTTGGTCTCTCAGCTGCATTTTTTCTGGTCTTTTCCACTCGTCTGATCTTCGGGACAGGACTGATTTCTTCAAATGATGCGTGCAGTAGGCCTACCGGTATTGTCGGTTGATCATCATATGATGTACTTGGGATATCCGCTTCGTTGCTGCTCGTAGAAGGTCAAATAATCACAAGAAATAGTCAAGTGTCCCGTATTACTCGCTGTCCCGTATTACCCGAACTTACCATATAGAGATCATCTTTGCAATCAATTTCGAAATTTGAGGATGAAATTTGCCCTGAAATACTGAAGCGTAAGTCTGTTGTCACCGTTGTATCATTTTATCATCATTAGGTTAAGAATGAGCGATTTGATGATTTTGTTCATATTTGTAACAATATTCTTCAATGAATTGGAATTTAAAGGTGCGTATTTCATGAGAAAATAATTCTTCACTTGATTAATTATCTGTCGTCTTTATTCATTATCAATGAACTTGTCCGATATTGTATCTCTTAATCGAATAGGACAAGAATTTAAGAAACTATTTCGTCTTTCATTTCTCAATAGCAATTCATCGCGAGGTGAGGCTGTAGAGGCATTTCTACTTGGCGAATTCCGCAAATCATGAATCCGTATCTGTTAATGGTATGTGTTAATAATAAGTCCAACAATACAATTTTATATTTCACATTGCAATAATATCTATGATTATTAAGTTCGTGTTTTCCAAAAAGTGCATAAAGTTCAAGAGTTAGATATCTTAAATGCCCGACCGTAGGATGAGAAACCATTGAAATCTAACGTGTTGGAATGCTATGATGAAGCATAGATGAAGCAATTCTCATGGACGAGTTGCGTGGAGAATTTTATTTGGTGACGTTCTATGATGATCAAGGACAGATTGTAGTTGACATGCCTATGATTATCAAGAGTATTTGAATAGAAATTTTGTTTCATCAATCGTGAAAATATCTATTCACAGATCTACATATGTAGTCTATACTAAGGTAGGACAAGAGCACTCATAATTGGCATAGATTGCGCTCCTTCCAGTGCATTGGAGTAAATATGCAATGATAGGATATGTACAGCGTGTCCCAAAAGTCACTAAAAACTTTAATTGCAGATAGTAGCTCTCCTATTAAGACTGAAAGTTAAACAGTAGACACTACACATCATGGGGTTTTAGTAAATAGTAAGTTTGTCTTCATTCGACTTCTGAAAGGTATTTATAGAATGTTGTGCATACAATAATTTTTAAGCTTTTTTAATCAATTACAAAAATGAAATCTAATTATTTTTCCTAGAATATTGAAATTTACACAAAAGTAGAGTTAATGAATGATCAGTTACATTCACAATCACTCAATGTGTCCACCATGTATTATTGAATCAATTGGAGGCGATCGATCTATTGTTCATCGAGTTATTCGAAAGAGGCTTCAATATCAAAAGTGCGAATATCGATCCGCCATCAGCTACAACCAGAATGACTTCGAGAAGCGAAGACAATTTGCGGAATAGGTCATTAATAATCAGCTTGACAGTTTGGAGAACGTGCTTTGGACGGACGAAGCTCATTATCACCTTGATGGAGCGGTCTACACGAGCAATGCCTACGCATGGAGTCGCAGCAATCCCCACTATCATGCAGAAAAGCCAATTCAATCTCCCATTGTGCGTTTGGATCAGATTCAGTGGTTAACTTATTATTTCTCCATGTTTCTTTGAATGCGGTACAATTGACGGCGATAGACACCTATACATGCTGGTGATATCATGTGATTCCAGTCTTGAAGACTCACAGAAGATGTTCGACGACCACGCTCTACCAGGACGGTGATCCGCCCCACATCAGAGCAACGTAAAGAAGTTTCTAGAGAGCAACTTCACCAGGGATGACGTAATCAGTCGCTTTCTCCCCGACTTCTGGCCTCCGCAATCTCAAGACTTGACACCAGTTGACTTTTGCTATTGGGAAATTTAAAGCGTTTTGTCTATGCCCAAAGACAATCGTTGACAATAGTCAACCTGAAAGCGAGTATCATTCGTGCGGCGGAGACCATCTCAACAGATTATGTACAGCAGGCACTTGGGTCACTTGTGATCGCCTCCAATTGATTCAATAATACCATGGTGGGACACATTGAGTGACTGTGAATGTAACTGATCATTCATTAACTCTACTTTTGTGTAAAAAAATATATTTAAAAATTTGATTAAAAACCTTAAAAATTATTGTGATGCAACAACATTCTATAACATACCTTTCAGAAGTCGAATGAAGACAAACTTACTATTTACCAAATCCCCATGATGTGTAGTGTCCTACTGTTTAACTTTCAGTCTAATCGATGTAATCGGAGAGCTACTATCTGCAATTAAAGTTTTAAGTGACTTTTGGGACACGCTGTACAAATACATGCACGGAGACAAATTAGAGTTATTTACGCAACCTGTCCAAAAGATATCCATCTTAACAGCATTGTTCTCGATCAGCAAACTGTGTCCTATGGAGACATGTTGATCTGGAAAAAAGTAAGATGGATAATTTGCACTTGTCGCTATAGCCAAACGCCAATTTACAATAGTTTCACAAATCAGTTCATTTAGCACAGAAAACATCATCTATCAACAGAAAAGAAAGTCTAGACAAATTTAATAGGAGGAGTACCTTCAACTTTCCAGTTGAATTCACAAGTCTTCACAAGAATTCACAATTGCAGTGAAATGTACGATCAGATTTTTAAGTCACTATTTCAAAACGCTTTTGCCTATTTGTTGATGATAATGGATAAAACCAAAGACTCGTCATTCAATATAGCCTTTGAAGTTCAGTTCATTTTCCGATAAATTTGAAGTTAATCCAATTCCGGTGCATGCACTTTTATAAGAGAGTAGATACTAATTGCATGTTACCAGAAAAACACGCAGATGAATTAATACCTTACCTTGTACAAACCTGCATCGATCTGTACCTTGCAAGTACTCTAGAATGTTCGGAACAAGCTGAAACTGTGTAGAATGTGTCTCACAAGGTCAGGGTGTGTTGTTTATTTGGTGTCTTGAACATATATGCGTTTTGATGATGTGGTAATTGTAAGACATAGTCATTAATCGATGAAAAATTTGCTGATTTGTGGATTAACTTGTACAAGTTCTCATCTTTTTACATCGACAAATAGCCATAGGTGCTTTTGAACTAGCAAGTGTGATGATTAAAGGTTACACCACGTGCGCGAAGCACGTCTGAATTGTCGTCTCAGTTTTCTGCCAAACTGACATTAATTCCTTTATGTATGAGTTCTATGAATCATAGATATCGGACCGCTTAACCAATGATTTCCGAAACCGTTTCTAAACAATCGTCAGGCAGAATTTCATTCTCTAATTGGTTTGTCGGTTTGTCACATACTCATTACGCTCAATTTCCCAGAGTAACAAATTGCGATCTCACTTGCTGGAAAAGTCTTGTAAAGTGCGGAAGCAGAATCCACACAGGCGACTCCTGAAATATAGTTATGTGTCTCTGGAAGAAGAATAACAACATTTCTGACTCACTATCAAACACACTTGTTAATCAGCCAATCACAGAAGGAGGAGTTCGCATCGCTATGTACCAAATATGTACGAAAGGAAGTTGATTCTCCACATCGTTCGCACATAGCGTTGGCGGTTGTGGATTTGCAGCAGTGCGTTCACCGTTGATATAAGATTATAATTAACCAAATTATCGGAGATTTCCAAATATTGTCGGTATTTTAGGATAAAGTGTCATTTTCAAGACATTTAAGGGTTCAGACCTACATAAAGCATCCGACGTCACTGATGAAGGCAAACTGAAAAGATGTCCTCAAATTGTCTCATTATGAGCTAGAAAATGAATAAATTCGCGTTGACAATGTTCTCCTTCAAGTTGCTCATCAACATAAAGAATAGTGTCAATAGAAGTTGTGAATTTCAAAACAATTCCCATTAATTCTGCATTTTTTGACAATAGCCTGAATAATCTTCTTTTCTATTTGCTTATGCACTTCTCTTTACATTCCACACACTTAAATGAATGAAAAGGAAGACAGAGACCGAAATATTGTTTTGATGAACAACTTCTTTGCCGTTCATTTCTTCATCTTTCCACTCCTTATTATTTTATCAACAACGGAACCTTTCATTGCGACAGAAGTGCATGTCATTTGTTTTGCTATTTGTATTCTCTAAACTATAAAGTTTCTGTTGGAGAAGTCTGCCATAGAATTGTAACTCGAAAACTAAAGTACAACCATCTAATGCCTGCTTTACTTCATCCGGCATTCATGTCTCATGACATTGAATGAGCGATCTTTTATGCCATGAAATCTATTTAAAAGGAAGTTCTACAGACTTCTTGTTCGCTTAATTTAGAGATCATAGAATCCGACAATAGTAGGTTATAACTAAGGTTCAGATATCGCATAAATGCAAATTATAATATTTAATGGAATATTTTATATTCGAATATTTATAGCAAATATTTTTAAATATTACATAAGGGTCTATCGTAGTTTAATTATTACATGTTTGTATTTGTACTGGACGTGTATATAAACACTTTTTTGTTGCTATTCGTATTTTAAGAGTAGACATTTCAGATTTGACCTTAGTCTGTCTGACCCACGTGTGTGCGTGCTATCATCATGTTTTTTCCATAGGGCACAACCTCCATCGGGTTTGCGAAAAGATTCGTGCTAAGTATGCTGATGTGAATGAACTGATCACCATGGGCAAAAAGGTATTCGAAAAGCCGCCGTTGCCGTCGCAAATTACTGTTTTGATAATGAACTTGTATTACCTCCTGAAGCGATTGTCACTCGCTGGGGCACGTGGTTGAGCGCTTGTGAGTACTACATCAAGAATTTTGAGAAGTTTAAAACCATTGTGCAGCAATTAGAGAGCAAGGGTGCTACAATCAGCCGTCTTAAAACGATTGTCGAAACCTCATCCGTTGTGACATCGCTTGCTACAATTGCAAGTAAGTATATGTGCTTGGTTGAGTTGATACAACAGTGTGAAGCGCGTCGAACGAACAACTCAAGACTAGATCATCAAAATACGTAAAGCATCCACCGATTTCGAGTGTCATATCAAGGCTAAGTTAGACAACGTTCTTGCCAAAAATACAGGCTTGACAGAACTGTTGACACCAGATCATGGCGTTTATAGCGTGCAAGAGCTAGCTGAAGTGGCTGAAGTGAATTCGGCTGTGGTGGAAAAAAGCTTTTCAAAGTACAAGCGCAGTCTTACAGACATGCGAAGGCGACTAACTGAAGAAAACATTAGAATTCACTCATTTGTGCAGATGAATCTACTTTGATTTGTTTTGATTCATTATATATATATATATATATATATATATATATATATATACAGCTTCTGTTCAGAAACGATTGGATTTCCCTATTTTTGTCAAATATTTTATTACGAATATTTAAACGGCAAAACAATTTTCATCCAATATTTCAAGAAAATTAGTGCATATTTTTCTCATTTTAAGCGAATATAAATCTGATGCTTAGTTATAACATCAGTGATAACATGAGCGCGAAGTGCGCACTATGTTATAGAGTGTGGTACTGTCATGGTTGGCCATGGGGTAAGTATTTAGTGCAGTTCGATCCATCATATTAATTATCGAACCATGGAATCCCACGCACTTTCAAGTCTGCAACTAATTACATCAATATTCAAGTGAAGATGAATACATGAAGATAGTAATTCATCATACGAATAATGCACCGGTCAATTGTTATCAAAATGCTGCAAAGCGTTGCTATAGAGACGTATTAGGACAAATGCTATTAATAAGACATTCACCAAAATATCAGAGTTCATCTGAGGACCGTTGAACGATCTTTACAAAACTGAGAGGTAATAGCAAGTAAATGACAGTAGGCTTACTGTCCTAGTTATATAGATGCCAGTTGATAGTGCACATCCGCACACACGCTTCCTCTTTGTTTCCAAGTTACTTGAAATGTCGCGCAACCAGGGACTCCGGCAAGGGTGTTGCAGATGCAATACCTGCCCTGAACGAGGTGTTGCAGGTGTCCTTTTCATGAACTACGTGAACGATCACTTGAGTTTGATGATGCTGAAATGGGCTTCAGTATTTGGGATGAATCTCTTGAAAAAATCCGTTATTCTCCCTCCAATGACCAGCGTTGACAAACTGATGTTTTCAAATATTCAAAATATCAAAATAAACTCAAATGATATGACTCTACTTAAATATTCAAATTGATGTTGAACATTTCTCGACCATCTCTAGGGACTCACCGGCCCTGGGTCCACGTTCTCGTCCGGCTCCATCCCTCTGGCCATCACTGGGTGTTGCAAATACTGCCGTTGACATACGACCCATGCACTTAAACTTTTGTTCATTACTCAACGACGCCCCCCTCCCATTTCACAGAAGCCTTCACCGTCATGTCCAAAATCAAAACTACCAATTGGCCATCCAATTCTCGGAGAATCATTTTATATTGCCTTTGATAAATCCTTCTTGCTACTGAAATTGCGACTTGTATCAGTCAGCAATGACAACTTCAGCGTTGTTGTTTTCATTGAATGGATTTCCGTTTAACAAATGACATGAGGAGATTTCAAAGCGACTTCTTGATTCGTTTCCTGCCTTTTCTGTCAGTGCATTTGCAAAATCCGAAACTTGTAATGTTTTATTGCTGATCTAATAGTCCACTTCTTGACAATCAAACGGCACTTTTCTCAATCACAAACCAAATGTGTGAATTTCTCATTTCCTCAGCTGCTCTGATTGATTATGATGTGAACGTTCAAAACATCAAAAAGAAAATGAAGAACCGAGAAACTTTCGAACGAAGGTGAGCAGAAATCCCGGGTTCATGAGGTGTTGATGTCATGATGAATGCTCTGTGTCAGATTGACAGCAGCGCGCCAGCGTTTTCACATTTGCGGGTCAGAAAAGTCGATCACTCAAAGAACAGAAACTTCATAGTTATCTGTCCTATCAAGTATGATAAGTGCATTTCATAGTTATCTGTCCTATCAATAATGACAAGTGCATTTCATAGTTATCTGTCCTATCAAGTATGATAAGTGCATTTCATAGTTATCTGTCCCATTAATAGTGACAAGTGCATTTCATAGTTATCTGTCCTATCAATAATGATAAGTGCGTATCATAGTTATCTATCCTATCAACAAGTGCATTTCATAGTTATCTGTCCTATCAAGAATGACAAGTGCATTTCATAGTTATCTGTCCTAATCAAGAATGATAAGTGCATTTCATAGTTATCTGTCCTATCAAGAATGATAAGCGCATTATTTCGATAAAATTGTGAATGCAATTCAATATCGGTATTTCTCATATTTCTAGATTTATACGTTGAAAGTGAATGATTTTGTCAATATAGATCATCATATTTACAATGCTGACCAACCTATATAAAAACTGTTGGATAGAGACTTTGAGAAGAAGAAGAAATTCCATGGAATTTCGACATATATACGTAACGTGCATGCAGAAACAACTCCTTGGAATTCCTGAAGGCTGTAGACGCTGCAATTATCGCTCGCAAGTGCGGCTTGAAAACGACGAAATTGGTATTGGTGGTTGTATTGACAGAAAACATAAAAATATGAAGTGAAAAACCCGGGAGATTGTGGGAACGTCAACTTTCTTTGACAGTAGAGGAGTCTCGAAAGAGTGACACTCCAGCGTACCCAGGCGTTGACATATAGACAATTTGTCTTTCAAAAATGAAGTCTTTTTGCCGAGTTGTTCTCGTCATCCTTGAGGTTGGCTATCGTCAAGAAATGAGCCTCTAACTGCTGCAGATGTCACATCTCTGGGCACAAGGATGATCTCACTTTCATGTTGTTTAGTTCCTTACGTGTTTCTTTTCCACCAAGCGTGACGCTTATTCAAAGCAGAAGAGCAAAATGGATAGCCTACTTATGGGCTATCTCTCCCCCGCATATTCACACTTCTTTAAATCGGCAACATGCACTAATTGTCACAAAACTTCAGGTACATAAATATTTGAGATCTTCTACCCAAATTTCATGTAAATTACTTATTTACTGTATTAGAGATGATAACGTGAATTGTATTGATGTCAACAGCTGATCTAGCTTCGTCTGCGTTCCACGTATAGTAATTGTTGCCCGTGTGCGCCGAATACTGTTCTCTTACCGCCTTTACTCATCCACTGCTATTTAAAATCTTCTCACGCGCATTCTTTTAAGTGAATGGTATATAGTGCAAGGAATGTGACCTCGTCATCATCACCAGACAAGTTGTCGTGAAATGAGGACTACTTTGTTGACCTCATGATTTGCTCAGACGAAGTCAGATCATCGTGCTGAAATCGCTACACTTCACGATATCGTCTCTGATACGAAAAATACGTGTCCGATTGTCAAAAATTTTCATATACAGGTAAAAACCAGCCTCACATACTTGCACCTGAAAATTTGTGACGACTGCATCATTTTTACGGATTTTAGACAAATTTGAAGACGTGGGGTGGGAGATTGCCCATGACTACAAAAAAGGGTGAATTGTAATGAGAGACATCCACTAATTCCAGCCGCAAGCATCAACACAACTCCCGAATTTACATACAACCTTAGTAAGAAAAGCAATTAGTATTGTAAGAGAATTCTCCTCGGGTATTTATTTGAATGATTAACTTACTCAAATAATAGGAAGAAAATTCATTTACACTGCTCAATTCGTTCCTTAGCATCAAATCTACATCGTTGTTGCCAGACGCCGTGAGGCAATTTCAATCACTCTCGTCTGTTTTTGCGAAATCCTTTCAATTTAATTGTCTGCTGAGGCAACGCAAGTAGACAAACAAAATGCATTCTGCTCGAATAAAGTATCATCTTGTCTGCGTTCAAAATGAGCTGTATCATAGCGTTGACTTTATATCTGCAACACATGGATTACAAAAAACCATTTCAATATTCAATTAATTGCTATTTATCAGAGGATTATCATTAAATAAGAAATCAAAATTCCAATATCAATGAATTGATTGCTCCGAATTCAAATTTCAATGATTTGATTGCTCGGAATTCAAATTTCAATGATTTGATTGCTCGGAATTCAAATTTCAATGAATTGATTGCTCGGAATTCAAATTTCAATGAATTGATTGCTCGGAATTCAAATTTCAATGATTTGATTGCTCGGAATTCAAATCTCAATGAATTGATTGCTCGGAATTCAAATTTCAATGATTTGATTGCTCGGAACTCAAATTTCAATGAATTGATTGCTCAGAATTCAAATTTCAATGATTTGATTGCTCGGAATTCAAATTTCAATGATTTGATTGCTCGGAATTCAAATTTCAATGAATTGATTGCTCAGAATTCAAATTTTAATGAATTGATTGCTCGGAATTCAAATTTCACTGAATTGATTGCTCGGAATTCAAATCTCAATGAATTGATTGCTCGGAATTCAAATTTCAATGAATTGCTTGCTCGGAATTCAAATCTCAATGAATTGATTGCTCGGAATTCAAATTTCAATGAATTGCTTGCTCGGAATTCAAATTTCAATGAATTGATTGCTCGAAATTATAATTTCAATGAATTGATTGCTCAGAATTCGAATTTTAATGAATTGATTGCTCGGAATTCAAATTTCACTGAATTGATTGCTCGGAATTCAAATCTCAATGAATTGATTGCTCGGAATTCAAATCTCAATGAATTGATTGCTCGGAATTCAAATTTCAATGAATTGCTTGCTCGGAATTCAAATTTCAATGAATTGATTGCTCGAAATTATAATTTCAATTAACTGATTGCTCGGAATTCAAATTTCAATGAATTGATTGCTCGGAATTCAAATTTCAAAGAATTGATTGCTCGGAATTCAAATTTCAATGATTTGATTGCTCCGAATTCAAATTTCAATGATTTGATTGCTCGGAATTCAAATTTCAATGAATTGATTGCTCGGAATTCAAATCTCAATGAATTGATTGCTCGGAATTCAAATTTCAATGAATTGATCCTCAAATGATGCAGTCAGTGGCGTCGCGTGCTCCCAGACCGTAGGTCTCCGCTCCATAGTGGATTCCTATCTCTGCAGCAGACTATTCTGAATTTTCAAACTTACTTGTACAAGTACATGTATATTCAAGTCATTCTGGTATGCATGACTACAGAATATAATGAAAATATGTGAGAAATAAATTCCTACTTTTAAATGAAAGTTACACTGAAGTCCACAGACTACCCTGTATTGACTATACTGCATGTGTATTGTGATTCATTTTAAGTCTCATGTGACAATATCTCTTTCTGAACAGCCTCATAATAACACAATACATCCCTAATACATATACAATCCTAAACTAATTGTTCGTCAACTCGACTCTGTTTCCGTAAGATTTTAAACGTAAGATTTCTCATATGGACGTAATTATCGTAAGTTTCGTAAGATTCGCCTTGGTCAAGGACCTGACATTACTATAGAGAATATTCGCCACCGCATGACTCTGATGTGTTTATTATTGCCTATCAATCACTTACATTTTTCAAATTTAGGGCTGCTGAAATGCTTTTGTGCTCCTCCTCATATTCTATCCTTTGCATAGTTTTCATTTCAATGCCACTTCGTGTACGATGGTCAGTTTTCTGCATAATCCCTCGGACGACTGACCGGTCTAGAAAATAGCCAATGATAAAATCGCGACATAAACATCACCAATACGACTTGAAATAGTAAAATCATTGAATATCACTGACAGAATCACACATCAAATTATGGATGCTCTAACCTTCAGCGGCTTCTAACCTTCCGACATTGATGAATGGTTTCAGGCTTCCTTCATTGGTGAACGCAGACACGACGATACAACGTCATCGCATCCTCTCCAAAATTTAGCGAAGCCACAAATGCGGAAAATTAGCGTCTCTTTCCATCTGAATCTAAGAATTTATACATAGATATTTCTTGCATTGTTGCAATGTATTTCATACTTCGCTCCTGTCGGGAGAAGACAAGTCGAACGATGGAGCTAAGCGCACGCGCTCCAACTATCACACAAATCTCTGTGATTTGCGGTGAACACATCTCTAGTGCATTGTGTGATTGATTCAGATTCTGCACTTGACAGCTGAGCACTGGCTTGTACACGTATGTGAGACAATACAAGAATAGAAGAACCGGTTGTCCGAAGGACATCTTAAAGCATTGATTGAATCGAATTATAATATTCATCATTAAATTTATCATTTCCTCATTTTTAGACATGTGTTTGATCTACATTTACCCTGGTGAGACCTACGTTTACCCTACATTTACAGAGAGATGAACTTTTCCTCATTAACTCAGGAATGTGAGATACTTTCATGAATGAGATGTTTGGAAGTCTTTCATCATATATTATCCATTTGGATTGATGCATTGAAGCGGCGCGAGTTTCAATGCAATTTACTTTGGTAACCACTTGAGGAAAGTTCTCTACAAGATTCATCTATAGGCGACATTTTCCGCATCTCATACCTCGAAGATTGAATGCTAACTCGCTCACACAAATCAAGATTAACTAACCAACAATACTTGTTATTGATGAGAACTATAATACATCGTTCAGATGCAAATAAGCTTTCCATGGTGCGAGAGTATTGCCGTATGGAGCTCTTGACAAAGCCGGTATGATGATTCAATCGAATAAAGACAGATCATTGATGAATACGAATTTCTCTTGCACTTCTGCGAGTGTAGTTCATTTATATCGGCTAGCAATCGCAAAATGTTATACATTTTCTTCAAACTTGGAAAAGGTCACTTCGGGAAAGATTGATTGCAGTTCAATTATTTCAGATGATTAGAAATTTAATCATCAAAATCTTTTTGGGATACTGCCACAGTCCTTGCTGCAGTGTTTCATGTTCAATACGGGGAAAGTTCAAGTGCACTTAGAAGCTTTGGGACTGCTTTGAATTCGGTCCCATTATTTTGAAATTTGAATTCCTTTTGACGATGCGCTCATGACAGAAATAATACCGAAATCATCAAGTGAAAAACATTGGATTAAATAGGATATTTTTCACGACTTAGTAATGTTTACATACATTGTACCTATGTCTTCTGTTTAAAGGAAATTCTTCAGTCAAGCTGCTGTTATATGCAATTACCCAACACCAGGAAGAATATCTGTGAGAAAACCTTCAAAATGGATCCTTGAGACACTTTGTTCGCTCCATGAGAAGCTATATCAACGTCTGTCTAACAGGGCGCTTTTGCATATCTTTCCAAACGTCTTTATTCTCAGCTATAATGATTTCACGCTTTCTGAACATGTCTCAATCCTAATACCGCAGTGAATCTTAAATTCACGCAGGTAAGTATTTGACATGATTTTGAAACTCTCAATTCAAGTATAAATACGTGTACTGACTGCATGAATCTCTCCTGAAATATTTCTGACTCCAAGGGAAAGTCTGGTTACTCTCGGAACAGATCTGGTGACCTGGAAGATCATTTGCATTGACCGCAGGCAAAAACCGCACAACAATGTTGTTTAGGAGCGCAAGTGTCCGAGAGCGGGTGCTTGATGGCTGTATACTCGCCTATGTTGTTATCCCCATCATCAGCGCAATGTATTTTAACATGTACATGTGGATATGATGCGAGTAATTTTCCACTAAAACTAATTAACTGCCCAATATTGCATTTAATACATTTAATTTTCCCTTCAAATTTCCAATTCCTGACTTCTATACCCATAATCTGCTATTTGTTGATTCATGTTCACGTCAGTTTTCGTGAACAATCTCGTGCCATGCATTTTGTGAGGATATTTTACAATTAGGAATTCTGCCACTTTTTCAGACATTAAAGCACAATATTTAAAGAAGAGACCAAATTTTCAACATATATTATGCAAATCTTGATCTTCTGTTGCATCATAGACATCGGACAGATTATTGGAGATTCAAAAATATTGAATGAATGCTACTTATTAAAATGTGTAGGAATGGCAAGTGTAAAGATTCATTTTTGTGCAATTTCCTGATGATTTGAATTCTCAGGTATCTGCAAGTCGTCATTTTTCTGTATAGCCAAATCTGAAGCTACTCAAGGTTGTGGAATGTCACTTCACAGATGCATGGGGATAGCTGCATTTGAAGGGAAATTCTGTACTGCTCATACACGCATGCAAGCATTTATTGAACTCCAAAAAATCAAAAACCTGTTAAAATCGGCAATTTTGAATTGCTATTTATAGAACGAGGATGAATGCACGAAAGATGTTGTGCCACGAAAGAGCAGACGAAAAGCATTATGCATGTCATCTTCAATTAAAATGAATCGTTCTCTAACCTTTATCCCACAAATTCTACAATATCATGTTATCATTCCTTACTTTACAGTTTTTAATATTCAAGGACGGAAAACTTCCATATTTTTGCATGCTAGACATTTGGAAACAACTAATTTGACCTCAACGAAGATATCGGACAGTTTCTACACCTTGGAAGACATAGAAATTAACAATACTAAGGAAATTGTTGCAGGCATAGAAATTGATAACAATACAACTTCTAGAATGGAAGTAAAGCTTCATGTAATGCACAATAGTGGCACAAAAATCGCACGCATTTTGACTTAGATATCCTTGTCAACGGCTGTATGATTGGATCAGAATCAGTCACATGAGTAAATCTAACCTTTTCATTGGTGGTTCATGCCCCAACTTAGTTTCCCTGGATGTGCCGCGACCTTGAGTCAATTTCCATTCTAGTCAACTTCAGATAAACAACAATCTATTTCTATGGTTGCAGGATAGAAGCTACCATAGATATTTTTGCACTGATCATAGATTTCTGTGGTTTCCAGGTTTCAAGCGAATTTATAGTCTTTCCAATTAAATGACGATCTATTTTACCTGCTTTTTTCATGTTTCACTTTTACCTTTGCAAAGGTCACAACTAGAATTGAGGGAACTGAATGGGGGCGAACAGTAAAATCATAAAATCATTTGCTTCGCACGAGTCTGCGAAATATGTAAATATGCACTGACGAAATGATGAAGCGTGAAGTTCATGACACATTAAAAACATCATTTTTATTGCAGTAGACGCTCATAAAGTGCATGTAACTTCGGAGGAGCTTCCATCTGATGGTTCAAAAAATAACTCAATGAACTGAGACAATGTACTCATGTGACAGACAGTCGTAAAGGAAAAATTCATTTCCATCCTTCCAAAGATTGGAACTGACATGTTCTTTTTTTGATATTTCTTAATTGACATGGCGAGACATGAAAAAGTATGCAGTACATGAGCAGTTGACAGTCTACGTGATGACAGTGAACCATGCGAAATGATGTTTATGACAGAGGAAACTTGAACCGTCAGTAACACTCTTGAAAGACTATTTCATATCTTCCAACGCCACTTCAGTGAGATAATGCCCTCCATGGACAACTCTGCCGCCTGAATGTGATTTGTTTTAGAATTTCAGTTGTTTTTCTAAAGTGTGAGGGTCAACTTCAAAGCAGGAGTCATGATGGAAATATAGAATTCTCATACGATGATGAAAGTCATCCCAGTGGCCATTTATAATAGAATATAATGCTTACTAATTTAAATTATTAGTTAAAGTAGTCCTAATGAGGACTGATGGCGTTCTCCAATCCGCAAGTATACAAAGGCAATGCTACTGTAACCATTGGATTAATCAGTTCCTAAAAGAACTCAGTGGAGCTTTCTCGTGGCAACGAATTAAAATTGATCAGCTTTGGCCCAATATCTGGTAAAAATGGAAATCTTTGTAACACTACTCATTCTTACTGTTAATATACTAATACCTATCTTAATATACTAATACAGAAGAGAGTTTTCAAAATTAGCCTGTTATTACAATTAGTAATAAGTACATACTATTACTATAGTAATTAGTAAAATTACAATTTTCAGGAATTTTCCTTATTTCCTCATCATGATATCTCTCTCACTTCAGGATGATATGCTGCACAATGAGGTTGACACTCAAGACAGGAGAGCAATTAGACTTCAAACTAGTGCTACCCTGCTATAATAAGATAAAGTTGCATGTTCATGCAGTTTAGAACTGCAATTCAAATAGACCATCAATCGGCCTCCATAGGTCCACACTTTCACGTCATGATCGAGCGGTTCCTCTTCGAGAGGTCAAACGCAGCATCGGCCTCTCAAAGAAACACATCGAAGGAATCCGGTTTTCTTCTACATTGATAATGAATCCATTTTACGCTAAACTCACGTGATATTGTGCGCAACGGGTCTCTGAAATGGTTTGAGATCTCTTGGGAAAATGTACGTATATTGAAAATTGTAAGTGAACAGTATCTGTTTATTGTAGATTCTATTGACAACGACTCTATGATCAAAAGTAATGAATTGAGTCCTTAACGAGAGGAGGCACTCAGACTATCATCTCTTAACTGTTGTTGAAGAAACTTGAACTTGAAGTAAATTCATATCCTAGAAAGATAGGCTTATTTTCGTATTAGATTGTGAAATAGCAGGTGCAAGCGGCTTTTGATCAAATTGCTTTGAGTGTCTATTTCTTGCTTGAATGCTATTTTGTCTATCGAAGAACAATGGTCAAGTCACGTAAGAAATAAGTGCTTACTAATCTTTCCAAATCAATATCTAATTCCTAAATAGAAAGTCTGAGGTATTTTTAACAAGGAAAGAGAAATGTCATGTGCCTGCTTGTTTCACAGCTATAGCGTGCTTGTTTCACAGCTATAGCGATCTCCTTTGTGAATGCAAATGACAATTGAGAATTGTAAATTAAACATTAAATTTTTGACGTAGGTGCACACACAATCCATCATACAAGTATCACAAACAAATGGCCGTAGACAGCTCCGAGTCTATGTCCTACATTCTTCGCTTTCACTTTCTATGAAATATTTGGTGAACTAATCACAATTTTGATCACCATTATTGCCAACAATGCGAATAAAAAACATAGCGAATGAAACAGGGATCTGTGAAGCTTCGAGATTCGATTCGAAATTGTAATTGGAGAAAAATTCGAATCGGTTTGCTTTGACGGGCCAAGAAGTAGCCGACTCTAGTTGATGTTAAGCTTGTGATGTTGGATTCTCACTGCAAGCGGTTGAAGACGTCGGTTGCTACATGCTCTTCACATGACTTACGTTCCGGTCACTTGGTGAACCCGTGTACATGCGCCTCAAAGGTGCACTCCGGTCAATTTTTTAAGTTGGTCCGTATTGATACTAAAGCATGAGCTAAGTTGATTTACCGCCGTCTATCTGCAACTTGAAGCGTAGTTCTCTCGCTGCGCGTCGAAAAAATCTCGGCGATGACGTCAGTTGTGATACGTCAACAATAAGGGACGACAGCCATACACAGCGCTGGCTGCAGTACTGAGGTCTCAGCGGTCACATCTAAGTCGCGCTTAGACAGGAAGCACGAATTATTCAAAAGGGTTATGTAAAGCAAAACAACCACATAATTTTTAAAAGGTAGAGTTTTTCCGATGTTGAACCAGGAACGAAAAGGACTGGCTGCAGAGTTTCCAGGGCGCTGCAGAGTGCCGGATACGGACGGAAGTGACAACTGATGTACAAACTTGCTATTTAGACAATGAAGTCATAAACGAATTTTGCGCGGAGTACACCTGTAAGTGCGAGGGATTAGAACCACGCCGATCACCTGACGGCGTTGAGGCATGAGTCTATCCATATACTCACTGCAAGACAGATACATGCTACACTGTGTGCAACATGTTCTTCATGTGATTCGGTCACTTAGTGAACTGGTGTAGGGGAAATGGGGGAAACTGCCGTACCCCTAAGCTCAACGAAGGATTTTTTACCTCATAATGCGGTGACGTGCACACAAATAGGACCTTCTTGTAGAAATGGGCACTAGCTACATCATTTAATTCAGTTTAACCCTACATCGATGAATAATTCTTTATTATATGACATTTTGTAGACCGTTTGAGTACGGTATTAACCGCCTAAGTGGAGGTAATGCTGTTCACCAAGAATTTATGCTAACCTTTTAGTCTTTACATCAATTTATACGGGTTCATCTCTCTAAAACTACAAAAACACAGTTGACAATTTTATTACTTCTAACTACATTTTTAGATTGCTACAATTTTCGATCAACAATATGTACACCTATCGTTTCATGGGCACTACTGATTTAGGTAAGATGACAAGCCTAATTATTGCATAGTTCAATTGCATTCTCCATAAGATCAATTTAAATTATCTAGGAAGAAAGAAGTAATATTCATTAAAAACGTGTACTATAAAATATTTGATAATTCTAAATATAGCGATCGACTTGCATATCAAAGAGGATCGTAGAAAAATATTGACAAACATAATAGGTATTCTATGGCTTCTGGAAGGCAAGAAAATGAAAAAATCTGAAGCCGCTTCGCTGAAAATTTCTACGATTTTCTTACCTGACAAAGACCATAGAATCCTTATCTTCTAATCTCTATGTCACTATGCGCCTTAAAAGTCTATGCTAGAGATGATCACATAGAAATGTTTGAATTGAGGAAAATTGCTTTGTACACTCATGTATGTTCTACGAATCTTTTATGAGTCATGACATAATTATAAATGACGGCTGACGGCTGGCGGCTGGAAAAACATAGCACGAAGTTAGAAGATAGACAACTCTACATGCATGAGCAACTGCAACAAGTTCCAAAACAATCCTCACAGGTTGATTGATGACACTTAGTACATTGAAACCATTCAAGTTTTGTGCTCCTTCAATTAGCTCTACATACACAACATTTGACCGAGCCATCAGACCTAGAGCTCATTCATGATCTGGACATAGTGGTCTTCCTTTGGCTGCCCATTGTCCACACATTCAATGAGTTCAGAATTAATTATCCGAGACGCTTTCCTTTGCGCATAGGATTCGAGACACTCCTGTTCGTAAAGATCATTTGAAAATTTATTAGCTATTTGGGAGTTTTCTTTCAGCAGTTTTGAGGCTGTAATATCGCAGGTACTACCCTCTGCTGTGGTACCGCTGGTACTACCCTCTGCTGTGGTGCCGCTGGTACTACCCTCTGCTGTGGTACCGCTGGTACTACCCTCTGCTGTGGTACCGCTGGTACTACCCTCTGCTGTGGTACCGCTGGTACTACCCTCTGCTGTGGTACCGCTGGTACTACCCTCTGCTGTGGTACCGCTGGTACTACCCTCTGCTGTGGTACCGCTGGTACTACCCTCTGCTGTGGTACCGCTGGTACTACCCTCTGCTGTGTTACCGCTGGTACTACCCTCCGCTGTGTTACCGCTGGTACTACCCTCCGCTGTGATACCGCTGGCACTACCCTCCGCTGTGGTACCGCTGGCACTACCCTCTGCTGTGGTACCGCTGGTACTACCCTCTGCTGTGGTACCGCTGGTACTATCCTCTGCTGTGGTACCGCTGGTACTACCCTCTGCTGGTGCTACGCTCTGAAGTTTCCATCATTGAACTAAGCTCCCTCAGAGTGACATAACTTCGTTGAAGATTGTTGACATTCACGTCAATCAGCGTAAATACTTTGTTTGGATCATTATACACGTCTGAAGGAAGATGGCCATTATCATTGAATACATTAGGATTAAATGGCGCGATGCCACACTTGCGAAAGGCATTTTCGGCCTGAGAGAATGATTCAACTTGTCTGTACGCTAAATGAAAAGGTTGCGCTGTATCAACGGCGGGTAGGCTGATACCGTGCACAAGCACGGTATTGTCCCGAAGGTGAACGGCATTACCTTAATCAAGATAACATTTTAATGTTAGAATCAATGCTAGGATGATGTTCATAGTCCTAACAGGCTCCATCTGATGCTACATAAGAGACTCTCTATTGCATCTATCATCAATTTCAATAACACTTGCCGGCAATCGAAGAGTTCTAACAACGATTGACGGTGAAATGACGCGTTGTCTGATTTGAACAGTAGGCAATCAGTGACATAAATTCCCACGTATCACTGTCGATGTATTGAGTAAATAATATCCAGTCAAATCTCAATAGCTGAATGCAGAGGATCAATAATTCCAAAAATATCGCCTGTCCGGAATTACCTCCATGTAGGGGATTACCGCAATCTACCATCATATGCGCCTTACGTGCTGGAACCACGATGACCACCTCAAGCCATTGAGGCACGAATCTATCCATATACTTACTGTATGGCAGCTACATACTACACAATGTGTGCAACATGTACTTCAGGTGACTTGTGGTTCGGTCACTTGGTGACCTGGTGCACATGCGCCTTACGTTCGGGGAACTGAAACCACGAAGTTGAGGCATGAGTCTGTCCCTCTAATCAAATGCGTCCACGCAGATGCAGTCTAAACATCCGACATTTATCCAACTCCTTGTCTTTCTGTCTCGTATTATGAAAAGCTCGGTTAATGTCTTAAATGCATCGTGATTTCAGATAATGTATCTTTGTCCTTCCATTATGTAAGAATTTTCTCCGAAATTCATCCATGTAAACAATTTTCCATAAACTATTCGCTCAGTTGGATTACATAAAGGATCGACTTTATTGCGTAGCTGAAATTTCTAGTGAAAGCTTTGCATGATGGTTGAGTAATTCGAATTGTCACATTTCCATATCTTCATCTCATAAGTCATTTCTGCGGTGGAAAGATCGTTCATCATCTTTCGACAAACTTGCAAATAAAAGTTGCCAAAATCTCGCAACTTCCTGAGCTTTTTTTCTCCTGGAAAATTAGGGGACACAGCGCAAAACGCTCATCACTCAAGAAAGTTCGGGTCGTGCACTGATAACCCAAAGCAAGTTCAGTTAATCCATATCTGGTTGTTCTCATGATTTGAATTCCATGATGACATCAAAACTGTCGATTGATAAGTAAGGCAGAGGTAGGATTTGATACGCTAGATTCTCCTCAACGATGAATTTGATTTGAGAAATGATGAAAATATTGCTATCGCAAAATATGTAGATAACATGCAGAGAAGTCAAAATACAACTTGTGCTGTTCAGCTGCTAACTGAAAACTGAAGGGAAATAGACCCACTTTTTCAGAATGCCTGCCGCATTCGAACTATGGTCCCTTTAATGAAGCCGTCTGATCGGCGGTTTTGAGAGTTTTTGTTTTCCAAACTTTTCACAACTAATCGTTGAAGTTATCCTGGAAGGTTAGATTCATGACCTATTTTGAAAAGAACATTTTCGAATGGCTGAACTTTTCCGACACTTTGTGTGATTACTTTAAATGAAACGCATCAATTTTCAACTTGAATTTCAAAAAACCCAGTATATGAATCAGATTATGATCACTTATCTTATCATAAACTGCTATGAAAGTATGACTAATTAAAATTTTCATCTGCGCTAGTACCCCTGCTTAGGGACGAATCAGATAAAATGGCGAGGTGTGTATATCAGAGACATGTTCAGGTCTTGCAGACTGAGACCCTTAGAAGGAACGTTTCAGCGTTCATTTGAGACAAGATGTGAGTCAGAATCAGACAAGGAGGCCCTTAGCAGGTCCGTGTAAGGGCTCACGAAGCACAGCACGAGAGGTGAGTTTGAATCACGGCCGACAGTTGATGGCTGTAAGAAGTCTTGGCGTACGGATGCAGCAAAGCGTGCTCTCTCTTCGCAGAGGACTCGGCGTGAGAGGATCTGAGGGCGTTTGGCGGCCGCGGATGTCTCAGCGCAGGAGGTGAGATGGAGCGCAGACCAGATGCGAGCACACCTTCAAGTCCTTTTGGCGTTCTGCCGGAAAGGTTAGACAAGTCAGCGCCTGTGTGGGGTAACAGCGCAAGGAACATTGGTGACGTCACGACACGAGGACGTGAAAGTTGGATGCCGCGGCGGGGAGCGACACATCCCTAAGGCCTCAGCCACACTGAAAGCAAAGCAAACATGAGCGTCCCTAGCAAACGCGAGCAAACGCATCTCCGCAAGCTATCAATCTAGCAATCTAGCAATCTAACTGCTGTAATGGTGACTTTATATTTAGAAGAGAAGAAATAAAATACGAAATCGACATTGTTGACCTATGGAGTACAGAGCATGGCCTCAAGCTGAATAAAAGAAAAACAAAAATCATGATTGCCAGTAAGCCAATGCAACGATCAACTTCCCATGCGACATAGAGTTAGTCAGCAATCTGAAAATTCTGGGTGTTTACTACAGCAGCGACCTAAGATGGAGCCTTCACATCAACATGATTGTTCGGCATGCAAAGCAGAACAGTTAATTTGCTGAAAATGCTACGGAACAGATTATCACAACGCTGTTTGATACTGCTCTTTAACGGTCTCATTCGGAATTGTCTGGAGTACTGCTCGCCGGTCTTCATAGGTATGCATACAATTGATGCTGAAAAATTGGATAAGGTACAGCGCCGTTGCCACCGGATTATCTGTGGTCCTGACTGTCGTTGCGGAAACTTTGTGTCCCTGAAATCACGACGCCATGATAGAGGGTTTAGACTGCTACTTCAGATGGAGAATCCCAGAAACATGCTGCATCATCTTTTTCCTAAACGCTATAGCCGCTCTGGGCTGCTGGAATTACCGTTAATATGCACTCAACGGAGACACTCTTTGTTCCTTCCGTACATTGCTAGTTTGAGTAATGCGAGTACATGCACTTTGTGATTTCATTTGCTGTATATTGTCTTCAAGAATTTGCTTCTGTACTTTTTACTTCATTTGTGTTTCAAATTTGTGATTTTCATTTTGATAGTAAACATAATACTTGCTGCAAAACGCTTTGCTCGGAAACGCTTGGAAAAGCTCGCAATGTGGCTGAGGCGTGATGGTGCAATTATAAAGCTTCTGTGTGTGTTCTAATCATTAATTGAACTATGAGTATCTGCAAGCTGTCCTTCTTCTTCTTCATTCACACCTTTGAAGTGACTTGGAACTGCAGAATCTGCACCACATCACAGACTCATTGGAATGGTGACTTTTCAAGAAAAATCTTCCACTGTTCATGCGTTTCTTTAAGTTGTATTTAAAGCACAAGTCAAACTTGTCAAACTCTTCCTCTACTGATGGGCCATGTGTTTGGGTCCATATCTTCTGCAAATAAGAATCGCGTATACATCGTTCTCAGTCACTAACTTCTCAGTTGGCGTTATCAGTTTGACATCGCAAACAGAAGTCATAAAGAGACTGGCCAAAATTCCGTGAATTTTCAAAAATGCATCGAGATTTGTGATTTTGAATTGCTTTTATAGTGCGGTGTGAAGATAAATACCATCATTAAGGAATTCGAGCGCTAAATATGTTGTATCGTGTATTTCATGTCATTCTTATCAATTCTCCAGCAGTTGGGGATGAAGGGCCGTTCCCCACGGGATCGCTGTACACTTCAGAGCCTGACATTCAACAGGTTAGGATGCAGAATGTTTTATCTCACTAAGCATGCAACGTAGAGATTTCGTCCTACATAACCCGTGAACTCAGTCACAAAGAGCAATGATAACTTTGATTCGGTTGGGAAAGTTAACGATGAACCTGCGCCACAGACTAGTAGGGGTTCTTCAGGAAGCTTGCAAGGAAGTATGATCATCTTTACGTAGACTCAGATAATGGTCTTCTGTTTCATTTTCTTGTTGCTGAGGCAGCTCTCTCGCAAATAATTGAAGTTATCTACTGGTACAAAAATTGCCTCATCTCAGGCGACAAAAGACTAATGTTCTGGAGCATTGATCAGAGCACAAGGTGGTGTAAACGATGTAAGTTCAAGTAATCTATGAAACTGGTCCATCTCACGATTCAGATTCCACGATGACCTCAACCACCCGATAGAGACAGAGAAACATAAGAAATGAAAGTCTGTCAAAGTTATTTAACTACTTCACAGTAAACTTCTTGAGAAATGTTGTCTACTCGAGTTGTTGTCAAGAGGCTGAGTTCTGCACACTGAACACGCTTTTCAATGTAACTTTATCGCTCAGTTGTACACAGACGTCAGCTTGAAATTCTTGGAGAATTCGTTTCCAAATGAACTTATCGCCAGAGATTCCTTGTTTCCAATATTATATTTCTATCACTTCCTTTATTGACATTTTGGATAAGATGACATTTCTTACTTTGAGATAACAATGGACTGCTGTTCAGACGTTTTCTTATCAACTCATGAAATTGAATATCTGAAAATCTTTGGCATTTGCTTATCGCTGTAGAAATCATTGAATGCTTTGTTAATTCACTGTCAAGCACTCTTAATATGAAGTGTATGAGAACAAGATTGACAAAATTCAGCACGCAGATGACAAAAAATCTTGAATTTTAGAAGTAGAACAAAATTGCTCGAATGTATGCTTGATATTTAGCTTCTTTCACAGACTCAATTAGATTTCGCCGATTCTTAAACAACAGTGCAAACTTAGCAAGCTGCATGCAAGTTTAACCTTCAAATAAAACCTGCAAAAACCAAGTTGAACCTTTAAATGCTTCTGCTAAAGAAAGGATTAAAGTGTTCATATCGCCGACAGGAGTTGGCTTCTCTGGTAAAATGAACAGTTTAACCTCTGCTGAAGTTTCAGATCCTCTGTGATTAAGATATTTTTCTAAATTATTAATAAATCAACTAAACAGCTCTTATAGTTATGCATTTGTCTTGATTTGAATTATTTGAATATTTAAGATGCATAAAGTGAAATTGGTTTATAAAACTGTTTAAAAGACAGCATTCTAAATGCGCCGATTTTACGAACAGAGGCCGCATGATGTATTTAGTTCTGGTCATAAACGTATGTCTACAAAGAATACAAAGAATTCGAGCACATCAATTTTAGGAATTTAAGTTGAAGTGTCGTGGAAGAGACGTTCTAGATATTCTGAATGCTCTTGTTTGTAAATCCATTAACCTGGAAACCCACAAATATGAATACACATGATTTTCATGGATCGCCAATGTGAAATTGCTTTTCAGAATAGTAAACATGATAGTGAAGAATTGCAGCGTTCAAGTTTAGCAAAGTTTGTCGTTATATGGACTGCATCGTACGTGATATTGACTTGTGTAATGTTGTGTTACAAATAACAAGGTTTCTGACAATGCTTAGACAAAGTACAGTCCATTAATGAGGCTATTTGAAGTCATTACTGTAAAATAATGGAATATTTTATTGTCTAATCAACATCAAGTCTGAGATTAGGAAGCAGAGTGGGAAGGTCTGATCGCCTGACTGGAGTACTTCCTTCATCCACTGCTGAATGTAGATTTTATTTGGAAATTGTATGAAATATAGTCTCCACAACCAAAGTATTATACATGCAGACCGTCGAATGATCGAAACTGATCATTTTCCCAAGAGAAACAGTCACAGCTAAAAGTGGATTAATGAATTGAATGTTTGTTAGGATGTAATTCATTTTCTGCTTGCTGTAATGGCAACAAACCACTAATGTTGACGATGACTGTAAAATCAAATCGTTTAGACAACAGCTGTGATAATTGAATTAATCAATCAGATTTGGGATGTTTGAAGATAAGAGAATATTAAATCAAAAGGTTTACATGCACATAGACTTCATTCAAACATTCAAGCGCACCGGGAAGCCCATGTGCTTGTGTTGGGCCGGGTAAATCATTGTTTAAATCGTAGGCAATATTTTTGATGCGAAACACGTGGTATTGAGTCGAAAGTGACGTTTACGAAGCAATGGACTCAGGAATCAGCCGTCAGTGTTATTGAGTCCCCTTCTCCCCCCTTAACATTAAGCGAAGGTTCAGTAGATGGGTAGATTGAGTTGCTTGTCTTCAAAGCATTATGCAAACCCTGGCGCCTTCAAGCATCAACTGTCTTTTCATACTTCTAAGAATAATTATGTACAACTCCGCTTTATAGTTCTAAACAAGATTTGCGATGCCCAAATGATTTGTAAGTGAATAGTAATCCCGTTGTTATCAGAATCTAATGAACATAACTCCTGTTTGTGGGTGTACATGCAGAATGAGAGATTGACAGACAGCGAAACTTCGGTGATATATCGAATTATGTTTCATATTGATGGAATTATTGCAAGTGCGTTATTTCCTTTCTTTTTCCACAATCTCAGTCTATACACATGAAAATACGCCTGAATTAAGACAGGATTTGATGCTAGTGCAACTGAAAATGTTTTTCTGCTCTAAGTTGCGCAGAGAAATCAAATTCTCAGCTCGAACACCATTCCGAACATGTGGATGGTAAAGGTTGATTTCTATTCCCACTGAGGTTGATGCGCCAAACATTTGAATCAGGGACCAACTACAATGCATTTACTAATAGTACAAGATTTTATACTGCAGTGGAAAACTTTGTTTCATAACACAATGATTCATCCACAGAATTAGACAGGTCGTCTCTTCTTCCGTTTGACTAGAAAAGAAACATTGGAACATGTAGCGTTAATGAAATGGCACAATCTGCTGACTAAATACCATAGCAATCGAACAATGAGCAGCCAGTTCAACATTAAACATGACAAATTGTGCGAAGTTTCAGTGACTGTTATCAACTGGATCACACAGCAAAGAGACACAGACGATGTCAAGTTCTACAGAGAAGTTTGTGAACGTTTTTTCATGCGCCTGCTAACTTTTTTAAAATGATCGGAGGACCCAACATTATCGAGGAAACTTTTGCGCAATGATCTGAATTCTTCGAATCTGAAGGAGTCGTGGCGATCGGAGCATTTTGAAGGAATTCAGAGCAATCCGCAAGCGACGCACGACTATTTTTCCTATCTGTGTACGGTATCAAAAATTTCTTTTTGCCCACTTATTAAGTTCCTGCATGTGCCATCTGTTTGAATCAGTTTGCACTTCTAGCAAAGTGATACGATTAAACAATCTAATTCTGTGGCAATAATAGTTATTTACGCAACTAGTACATGATTGCTTCTTTATAGCAAATATGCCACAAATTATGACTCTGGGCTTAGTACTTTTCGCTTAATTAGAGAAAACATAGAACCTTTCATTTTAGCCAAAAACTGCAATCTGCGTCCCATTGGATTTACATTTGTTTTTCTTTGATCCTGTCTGACAAGAAGAGGAACTCAGTAGAACTCGGCAGACGTGCAGATTCGTAGTAGGCATAGGGTGCACATCATTCTGCGAAAGTTTCATTTTCGGCCTCGTTCCCTGCAGAAACTCGTTCTGGCTGCCGGACTATTGGTGCAAATGACAGTTAGGACAAACTTTTAATTTTTGAACAAAATCTCGCCAAACATTGCTCCTGATGATCGTCAGAATTTTCATCTACTTGTCAGTTTCTATCGGTGAAGACTCTTTGCCTTGAATCGGCGTATCTTCATTAACACAACATCTAAGAATATCTTACATGTCAATCTCAAAATTCAATCAGAAAAGTAATGAAATTGACAAAAATGGCAAACTGACCGCGCGACCGACTTCTCATTAACTAAATTTCTTGGCGCATCAAAAAGCGCGAAAATAATTATTGAATTACATCTCTTGCTGATGAGGATGACTCACAGGTCATAAACTGCAAACAATGTCTCAGACAATTATTCGAAAACATGCTTTAAAATGAATTTCCATAAATTTGATCATTAAACTGTTTTTGAAGTGACAGAGACCGCAATTTTCTTCCTCAGAAGAAAAGGAGAATCCTTGTGTAATTGACGAATGTACATGAATAAACACAATACAAGCCATGTAAATATTCGCTAGGGTTGGTTCAAGACTTCCTGCATAAAAGAGGAATAAATTGCAAGATCAACAATTGATGTAAACGACATGTGCACCATCACTGTCTAGCGATTTATTCATGGAAGGGTGATAAAGTCTATATCATAGAGTAAGTATATTTAGGTGTCAGTATTCATTAAATCCCCAATGTGTTTACACTTTGATTTCAATGAACTTGACACGGAACCCAGCACCGCATGTGAGATATACGAATTTTTGCACTTCGGGAGAAATGTACACGAATTTGACATATTATGACAGCAATACAGAAGAAAGAAAAGTAACTGACGAATCCTCAATATCATGACAACCTTGAGAGGTGATATGTTATATTATGTTATCAATTCGATGACCTACTATTGACTTAAAGCTCATGCCTTACTGTGATAGGATGATTTTTTAAGCGTGATCACAATGCAAACTACCTGCCACTGAAAGAGCAAAAGCATCATTATAAAGAAAATGATCTTTAAAAGGTGTAAATGGGTCAACATTACTATTCAGCACTATTCAGATTCAAGAAAAGACGCCTTGTGAATCATAAAATCATGCCGCTGAAAATTGAATTGAAAACATGACATCTCAGCCAAGAAGCTTTCAATAAGATCTCAACTTTTCCTTGAAGACTTCCGGGGACTTGCATTATAAAGCAGCTCATGAAATGTCCTTATCATCAGCTTAATTTCCGCTTAATTATGATGCTTGTTATCAAATATTCATTCCTTTGATATCCTACTTGTTTCACACTACTTATAAAGTGGACGTCATCTCGGTAGTATATAAACACAGGAATAATTTGAAAATAATTAGCTTTTTAGAAAATGTTCAAATAATTTTTTGGACAGCAGGAGCGTAATCTTCGCAAAAAGCTGAATCTTCTCATATATAAATTTTCACTGTATAAAGATACTTTTTGAGTCGACACTATACCTATATATCCCTACTCTATGGTCTACTCAACAAATGAAATATTCGTTGACAATTTTTTATATTATTGGATTCTGAATGCAAAGAAATTTAGACGAAATCACTTGTTAGATGCGTAGTTAGCAAGTTAGTGAAATTTCGACGGGCATTCATTAAATATTACTTTAAACACACAACTAGCAAATCGCCTATTAGTGAGCCTGTCTTACTTACTGTCTTGCTGAAGCCGCTGTCATCCAACTTGGATCCCTCCCTGTTCAGATCCACTCTTGTCGATGTTGGGCAATGTGCACCCATTGCCCCGGGAATTCGTCTCTGCGTCTTTTCTTCTCTCTGCCTCTGCGCCTTGTCCCATCTCTCTGAATCCAGTTTGTCAATCTGATACTCCAACGATCGTCTACCCTCCTTATTACATGACCACTTTCAAATGCCTCGTTTCTGTTATTACATCTTTTACACCGGTCCGTCTTCTTACTTCATCATTTGGTCTCTGCGTGCTATTCCCAGCAGTCTCTTCTCCATGGTTCGCTGCGTGACTTGTAGTCTTAATGTTGTATTATTAGTCAGTGACCATGCTTGACAGCCAGCCATACGCTGGTAGAGTGCACATATTGAATAAACGTCTTCTAGCACTTAATTGGATCTTCTTGCTGATAAGGAAGTTTCCAAAACGCTCTTCAAGAGTTCTGCGGGTTGTTCCAGAGACCAGTCTTTATTTAATGACGAGCTTAATGAGGCCTCATAACAAGATTTCGTTCCAGAGACTGCTTCTTCGATCGCTGATTGATGAGGTATCTAGTCTTTATTTAATGACGAGCTTAATGAGGCCTCATAACAGCCCGACAGACCCGGGACACTGACGACGTTGTCAGTTCCACGCTCTTTCTTTATTTGCACAAATCGTGTCGCTATTGCCGTGGTTGCATAAAGTACCCCATTTCTTGAGGCAACCATCCGGTTCCGGTTGCGTGAACCTCGGTGCTCGTTTTCTCAAGTTGCGGCTTGAGATGACTTCGATTGATCTTTGCAACAAGTCCCAATGGAGCGGTTTTATGTCGTTAAACACGCAATACTGATCTTGCCTCGTGATATCATTGGATGATTGTAATGTTTTGTCATCTATCACGTGTTCTTTGTCACCTGTTGCTTAATGATGTGTGACACACGCATCTTTATTTATGAGTCCCTAGTTAAGGATGAACTGCGATAAAGAGCAGCTCTTTGGAACAAAATTAGAGAGGCCTCTTTAAATTATCTAATGCAGCCGCTCAATGAGCGGATTTAGAGAGTGGTCTCTGGAACAGCCCCCTGAATTCTTATCGAAATCCCTTTCTGCAGGCGGTCTTCAAATGATATTCTCTGTCCGAGGTATTTCGCATGATCTTCATGTTGTATTTCCTTCCAGTCTATTGATATTCTTCTTCGTTGGCCTCTAGTTATTGCACAAGGTTTTCTGTGTTAATTATAAGTCCGTACTTCTTTCCTTGAGTATTCAATTCATCGATCACTTCTTGTAGATGGTCGTCATTGGCATCAGTGCATGTCACAATCACATCAGCAAATCTGAGATCAAGCAGCTGTTCTCCATCAATTGCGATTCCAACATCGTATGAAGTGTGACTGTAATAATTAATAAATACTGCTTTTTGTAAACACAATGTAAATTGAAAAATTATAATATTGAACTCCATCCTCACTTGAAAAATGGGAACAGACTTGAATAGCTACCATTTCATCCAATATCAGGAATCATCAGCAGGCCTTTACATCCGCTAAACATCGACACAACCTCCTATTTAAAGTTGCAGTCATGCCCGGGTCAATTTGAGATTTGAAATAAGAAATCTTTTGAATTTGACCAACTGGATGAATAAATTTTTATCACCTTCTTTTTAAGTGCTTCGAACCTTTTTCAAGAATCTATTGAGATAGGATTTAACGAAGCGACTCACTTTTCAAGATGACTGTAATTTTCATAATTATGAGCTTTTTATTTTATATATTGTCACGTTTTAGACAAAACAATGACGTCAATGTGCTCTTTTAAGTACACTGACTTCTGTTGATGATGAATAGATACTCTTTCATCATCAACAGAATTCCACCATCATTAAAATCACAAGGAAACTTGATACCAAGCATGGCAAGCATGCAAATAGACTGGAAAAGACATATAATTTATCATTGTCGACAACTGTGATATTGAAACAACAACATCGCCTTATAAAGATGAAATTCGACACTCGAATGTTAAGATAAGATCTGTTTCGGGATTGAAATGAATTTGACTTTCAATTCTCAAATGATATCAAATCTTCGTCCTAATTCTGATTCCATCAGGTCAATCTAGGCATCTGCTTTTCAGACTTCTTGCGATAATGTTGCTATTGCAAATGCAAGTAATTAGTAATTGTAATAAATTGCATTTCATGAGTGTTTCGCACAAGTCTGTACCTGTAAAGTTGTGGATTTCGAAAGAGAATGTTGCGGAATGAGAAAGTTAGAGAAATTACAGTGAAAAGACCAAGCAGAGATTATCATGCATTCTTTCCAATATTGGAACCTTCCGGGACTTCTCTTCACTGCACAAATCGATAGTTTCATTGAAACCGATTTACTAAATCTAAATCTGTTTTACAAGAAGGTGAAGTAACGTTTAATTATAAACCATTTAACTTTGCCTTTATTCATTAAAATTAGTATATCAAAGGAGATTGTTCAACACGATTTGTCAAATCAAATCAAATGTTTGACCGATCCTACGCCCTCTAAATAAAACAAGTATGAATGATACCTGCATTACTTGGGGATGACACTTTATGGAAATCGATGTTGTCGATGCGTGGACCCACAAGACCGCATTCTCTTTAGATATTCAGTAAACTGCGACAGTCCTTTGTTGTCAATCTACACTGTGACGTTGTCGTATGACATGCTGATATGCTGTCTCGCTACAACATGAATGCTGGTAGTATTCTGTCAATAATAATAGGACAATAAGCTGTCGATATTACTTAGAGATGAAAACATTTTCCAGCAGGAAGCCCACTATAAGTTTTTGTAGCAAATAAAATAGCAAAATGACCACTTTTCATCGCAAATTGTACTTAAATAATTTTGAATGCAAACCAAGGCCTTTCTGTAGGAACAACCTACCGTCATCACGGAAACAATCTAACTGAAGGGTACATGCACATAAATTTCTACAAAAGATATTCAAAATTATCAAGCTATAGAGTACTATAAAACCTAGATAAATCTATGGTCAGCAAAGACTATGTTCAAAATAACAAAGACATAAAGAATGTTCATACAGAAGAGGTCCCCAATTTTAAACAGTCAACTTTCTCATTCAGGCTCTTCATTTTATCTTCCTGTTTTCTGATGTCTCTTCTTTTTTTTGCCTTTAGTTATATCATTTCTTTGGTATTTTGAACATACTCTTTGCTGACCATAGATTTATCTAGGTTTTATAGTACTCTATAGCTTGATAATTTTGAATATCTTTTGTAGAAATTTATGTGCATGTACCCTTCAGTTAGATTGTTTCCGTGATGACGGTAGGTTGTTCCTACAGAAAGGCCTTGGTTTGCATTCAAAATTATTTAAGTACAATTTGCGATGAAAAGTGGTCATTTTGCTATTTTATTTGCTACAAAAACTTAGAGATGACTTCTGTCTTCACTCGCATTCCTTTTGAATCGTCAGCGTGGCCTAGTGAAGAAGGTGCGAGCTCGTCTCCTACGCTGACTTCGGTTCGATTCCTAGGTCAGGCGAGTGCGGTCGGGGAATCAAGGGTGTTGGGGTCTTGTATTGACTTAATAGTTGTCATTCTCTTTAGATATTCAGTAAAGTGCGACAGTCCTTTGTTGCATCACATAAAGATATCGGAAATTTTCTTCATATCTGACGCTATCTGTTGGTTTTGCTTAGATAAATCCCGTAGTAATTTTCAATGAAACGAAACTTGGTAACATGGAGTTTGATACTTGTGTATGTTAATAGTATATCTCTTTAGTGTTTGACAATGCATGCATGAGCAAATGATTGGCGAGTATTTTCCAAATGATATCGCTTTCTACTGTATGCTGCAGAAGTGAACAATAAGCCGGATGCTGTGGAAAATGCATTCGCAGATGGAAAATGCATGTCATACCGCCAGCTATTAGCATACAAGAAATAGTAGCAGTAATTTGCTACTCCTGAAGTTCATGAATCCGCTGATTCCATCGCAAAATTCCTTCAAAAGTGAGCGACTTACGATCATTTACAAAAGGGAGTTCGTACTAAAGGATATTTAGAAGACACTTTCAGATGTTTTGAAATTTCTTCTCTCTCAAGATGGAAAAGTTTTCTTGGAAATTGCTCGCACGATGTTTTGTTTAAGTTAATCAGAGTGCGATCCGCGCCTTTTCTGAGCCTGGTCATCACATGATTAGGAGATGAGATTCTCCGTAGGAATGATTCTGTCAATGAATTTAAAGACCACAGCGTTCTGCAAAGAACAAGTGATGAAAAACGATGTCAGACATTAGCTAAGCATTCATAGTTTTTGGTATTTTATTGGAGGCACTAGTTGTTGATGACATGACAATTTCCTTTGCGAGCACCATCAAGGCTTGAAAAGCAAGCACGTGAATACGAACATGAATGCAAGCACTTCCTATATTCATGAAAATTGGAGAAAGTGTTGGCTATGGCTACGATCTTATGAAGAATTCTCACATGCCTGAACAGGAAAGGATCTTGAGTGAGTCTTAAAAATTGACAATTGATCATTAAAGTTTGCAACTTCAAAGTTGAAATCTATTTTGAATCTGCCGTCAAATTAAAAGACAAATCATGCAATACAGTAAGTAAATCCACTGTGAAGAAAACAAGATTAAAACATGGTAAATATAAACCCTAATAATATCAATAATTAATAATAAAACGCTAATATTTTATGACAGGTAACCTGGCAATTGATAAATTTATCATGAACATGTAATGAGTAGCACCTGCGTGAAGCGCCTCAATCTCGGATGCGGTATTTAGTGACCGCCCTCCACGTGCCTGCGTTAAAGCAGTGCCTTCCTGGCTAATTCACGCTCTCAACAGATGGTCCGGTGGCCTTGTGGTTAGAGTGTATGCCTGCACGTCCCATAGCGCCAACATCGCTGGTTCAAATCTACCCACGACTGATGAGGCCCAACAGGCCGAAACATGTCTCTTGGTGGCTACATCTGTTGAGATTTGATAATACGCTAATAATTAGAAAAAGATGTTAATTACATACGAGAAGTCCTGCCGGTCTGCCACACTATGCATTGGGCTGTTATTAATTCTATTATTAAATATGTCGACAGTATGCATGGTTAAACAATACTGAAATATTTCAAGAAGTTTTAGGCTTTCCCGTCTTTCGATTTACTTTCTGTTGCGTATTTCTAGTGATGAACACAATCCTGCAGTCACTTTCACGATAGAGGTATCTCAACAGTCACAATCATTGCTGTAAACGTGTTCGGAGCGTGAATTTCCGTCATTTGTATTTCCCAAAACTTGCAATCAAATAAGCACATTAAAACGTGTACCGGTAAGCTGCTCTATTCCTCTGTCAAGCGAACCATCAAAATATTGAATGTGTCTCCGCAACATCGAAACTTTGAAAAGCGACAGAATTTCATCAATGCAAAGTATTTCAAATTCCTGTCTTTTGACAACTTTATATTAACTCTAAAGAGCCGATTCGTGGGAACAGTTTCTTCAGAAGCTGTCAACTGTTTGCTTGATGTCTTAAAACATTTGCTGAATTCGTAATGCCGGCCTTCTGTTTGCGAACAGCTGTTCCCGGATATTTACAAAGCAATTATGTCGCACCTAAAGCTGTTCGATAAACTTAACAACAATATGTTACAACACAAAATCAAAGTGATCGCTATCTTCAGGTCTTGACAGTTGAAATGTAAATCCAGGGATTTGGCATTTGAGCTGCAAATCTCGTTACTTCATTATTAGCATAAATACTTAGTATTGTCCTTCACAGCATGCGAAGGGTGTCCTGATTTAGAAATATACAATGAGTTCATCCTCCTTGTCAATAGAGAATTCAGACTTTTAATATGGGCAACAAGTAGTGGGATTTCATAAAGACATTGATTGCTGAATATCCAATGCTCGAGATATTGCCGGGATAAAAGACCAGAGGTGACCGCACAGAAACACTGTCAGATAGTGAGTTGTCAATGACAAGCAAATTTCAATGGGTGAGAGAGTTGTTAGCCCAGGAATGGTACATAGTCAATGTCCGAGAATGCTAGGCAGCGAACCTCACACCCTCGTCATTGAATTCTAGCGGACAGGAGCCAAGGGGGCTCTTGCTTTACATGGCATTTACTCATGCCTGTGTTTCCTAAGTATTCTTGAAGTGATTTGTAGTGTTATAATGAACAGAAGTGGATCTTATCATAAACGTGATAAATGACTACATTTGATAGGAACAATTAATGTAATTTTCTGTTGAAATATAAAATTCATTCTTCTTTTTTGACGATTTATTTACTGACCGTGGCCACGTCGCATCTCTGTCGTGGTTGACATGCGAATTGATCAAAAGAATAAAACCATTTTGGGACGGACTACGCGAATAATATTCAATTTCATGCAGCAGTTGTGATTATTGTTTTAGAGTACGCATAGAAATTGGAGTTAACATTCATTGAGAAGAGAATTAAGCATGCATGACCTTTGTGTTCATAGATATCTGTAAAAAGTCAAAGTAGACGTAAATTGAACAATCCTTCCTTTTGTACACAAAGTGATGGGTTCAAGAATTTTATACAAACACTTTCTAGAATAGGTAATTCATAATTGTGGAAGGACTTTTTCAAAATACTAAAATTAAATAAAGAAATTCGGGACTGAGCATTCTGCTGGAAAACTTGATCTTTAGAAGGGCAAGAGAGTAAGTGTCTGGTTACAGAAGAATTAGGAGGAAAATATAAGGTTAGTTATCCAAGAAAATATAAGGTCAACTTAGTGAAAACAATGTTATATCGCGCTCATAGACTTTGTTCTCCCTGTTTTCTTGGCAAGGAGTTGAAACAAATAACTGAAATTTTGATAAAAAATGATTACCCTGAATGGTTTATTCGCAAACACTCTAAATACAAAGATGACAATTCGAAGATCCCAACGGTTAAGAAGAAGCCATTTTTCTTCAAAATCCCATACTATGGCAGTGAAAGTGAAATCATCGCACGAAATATTTCCAAAGAAATCGGAAAATATTATATGCAACTGGACCCAAACCCAGTTTTCTCAACAAAACAGCTGGCACCATCCGCGCACAAGGACCCTATACCAATTGCCGATCGACATTCTTTCATCTATAAATTTGATTGCCCCTGCGGAGCAGGGTACATCGGCAGAACGGAGAGGCACCTTCAGACTCGAGTGTCAGAACACATCCCAAAATGGACTCAAAGAGGCGAGAGGCCAAGATCACAAAAACCTCCTAATTCTTCTGTAACCAGACACTTACTCTCTTGCCCTTCTAAAGATCAAGTTTTCCAGCAGTATGCTCAGTCTCGAATTTCTTTATTTAATTTTAGTATTTTGAAAAAGTCCCTCCACAATTATGAATTACCTATTACCTATGAATTGCCTAGAAAGTGTTTGTATAAAATTCTTAACCCATCACTTTGTGTACAAAAGGAAGGATTGTTCAATTTACGTCTACTTTGACTTTTTACAGATATCTATGAACACAAAGGTCATGCATGCTTAAATGCTTAATTCTCTTTTCAATGAATGTTGACTCCAATTTCTATGCATACTCTAAAACAATAATGACAACTGCTGCATGAAATTGAATATTATTCGCGTAGTCCGTCCCAAAATGGTTTTATTTTAATCAGTTCGCATGTTAACCACGACAGAGATGCGACGTGGCCATGGTCAGTAAATAAATTGTCAAAAAAGAAGAATGAATTTTATATTTCAAGTTAAATACAAATGGGCGCCAGAGAAACGTAATTTTCTTTGTTACTGCTAGCAATCAAAGGCGGTGGAAGAAGGGAACTTGACAGCCCTGCACATTTGGATTTTGAAGCTGATTATGAAATGGCCCTCACACTTCACATGTTATCGTTATGATCTTTCTAAACAAAGCATCTGGGTAAACAAGTCGCAGCCTGTTGTCATGAATGCGGTGGGGTGAGGCGCTCTTCTGATTGCAATTGACATCTGAAATTCAATTGCACACCCACTAAATTATCTATGGAAGAAGTGTGTGCCTTCATATGATACAAAGTTAACTAAAATTAAGCCGCAATATCAATACTAAACTCACTCTTGAAAGCATGTTGATGTCTTTACGGCCTGGTCTTGCCTCACAATGTTGCTATGTTACCTGCCTGTTGTTGTTGTTGTTGGTTTTATACTTTGTTAGATTCTTTTCAGTTGCCGAGAGAAATTTGTAGTTTGTCAGAAAACATTGGCAGCATCTATAATTTCAGCCGAAGTCCTCTGTATATTTCAATCAAGGATTGAATCCTAATGAAATCTTTGAGGAATGACAAATGGGTGAGGAATAGAAGTAACGGCAACGTATTACCAATTTCCTTTAATCTGGCTTCAAAAGGAATCTGGCTAAACTTTTCAGCTGTCAAAAAGTGCCGTTCAAAATTTGAACTTTTTTTGACCGAAGGTGTCGCGATAAAATGGCTTCGTCCATCTTTATGTGTACAGAAAGAGCGTATTTTTCTCAGCACCATTTTGTAGTTGTTTGTTTATGATTTTGTTTTAAAATTATTTATTTATTTATTTATTTATTTATTTATTTTTCTTCATTTTTTCCCGTCCTCTTCTCTTTGTTCCTTATTTCCCTTTATTTATACTCACTTATGTTACTTTACTTAGTACTTCAACTCAATCGTCTGTTAACTCATTCGATTGTTCATTTATGACTTGTACACGTGTTTTCACATTAGGTTGTCAATCGTTGTCTATTACTGTGTCTTTATGCCTAATTCTCCGTCCATGCAATTTGTCACTGTCAATCAATAGTGAGTATTTGTCAAACAGCGATTTCATGTAGCATGTAGGCAAGATGCAGTTTCGTGTATTGCTCTATCAAGAACGGACGAAGCGCCGAGCAATTAAATGGTGTTTTCATATCATCAAAGAGATTATTCAAAAGTTGTTTTAGCTATTCTAAATCGAACCAATCACTTTGATTTTGCATTTCAGCAGTGAGGCCCCGACAGACGGTAATCAGACATCTTCATAATTATATTATCTCAGAAAACAAGATGAAGCCTACGAAATGTTGATTTCGACATTACGTAATTGAAATCTTCTGAAATGCTCATATTCTAAGACGTCGATGCTGCTAGCCACAATGTGATACGTCGTGATCATCTATTCGCACCGTCATTTGATAATTCCGACTAGTAGTCTCTTCAGAATATTTTCGTTCATTCACCACATCGACTTCTGTGTGCTCATGAAAAGCTTCCATTTCAATAATTCTTTGGGGAATTCCCTTTTTGTTTTGCCTAGACATTGAACATCGATGGGATCAACCGACAGGGAATAAGAGGTTGCCGCATTGTTTATTGTATTGACTACAAATTGCAAAAATGTCATTATCGATACCATCAATCAAAGTCAATATTTTTGTTGTTTTCATGTGTCCTTCATTTTCTGCAGGTTGATGGGCCATTTCTGCTGACTGTTATCACGAATGCAATCTCCTCATAAAATGAAGACAATTATTCGCCTGTCAATAGTCAATATCTCGTTATTATGTTGGACAACAAGTTGACAGTTTGTCTGATAGCCTGAGGGAGATGTCAGCTGGCATGCGGTCAATGAACTTCATTTGCAAGGTGATCACAGAAATTAACTGACCAAGTTAATTTCATTAAATAAATTCACAAAATTAAAAATCAAAGATATGATCTTATGGCATTGATTTGAAATAGGTCAAAACCATTGGCCGGTATTTGAGATGCATTGATGGCTGTGACACAACATATTTTTGAACAGGGCTATATTTTCCCCGATCAGGCCCTTTTAGTTAGTCAAAAGTCAAAGATGTTTTATTGCTGACTTCAGGATAACATAAACGTGATAAAATTAAGACACAAGTCAAAGCTGTAGATAGCTTGGAGCTGAAATATGTTCGAATGTTTCTCTTTATACGATGGAACGCATATGAAAGATGGAAGGAGAGATCACGACACTAATTCACGACAACTTTCCTATCGGTGACTAATCCATATTTAATATTTTTCCCAAAGTGTTTATATATGGAAATTCCCAATGACTTTAATGTATTTTTACTGGCGACAAATCCGCCATCTTTTTTAGCCAAGATCATTTAATTTCTATGTCAAATCAGCTATCAACCTTGTATCAAAATTCTACTAACCATAGAAATGGACCTTCATCTAATGCATTCGTCTTCCAAATGTCTACGGATAACTATGTAATTTTTCTCTGATTCATAGTTTTGACATAGCTATTCATTCCCTTCCATTCAATATTTCAATACTATTCTGTTATCGATTGCGGTATCAAATAAAACTGCTTATAAGCGCTGGCTAAAAAGTAATATCATAGCTGTCGCCACAAATCAACCATTGATTCCATACTTCCTTTATATACTGTACTGTAAAAAGCTTACTTTGATTTCCACATACATGTTGTGCATGATGATGTTATAGGCGGCTTCTTTTTTTCTTCATGGCACAGCTCTCATCATATCCTATAATAGCAACTTAAGCAGAGAATTCGACTTTCTAAAAATAAATCTTGATTACAGTTAGTGGATTTGAATGATTGATGATTGAAAATAAAACTGTCTGATTTGATCAGTTATCGCATGAAAACATCTAAAGACATTGCTAAGAAGATATTTTCCTTGTAACATTGAGGTTTGTCTTCCTAGTTGCCTTCACGCTCCAATCCAGTACAAATTGGCTGCCATGCGTTCGCTGTTTTATCGCGCTAGGCGCATTTCGTCGACTTCTGAGATGCATCATATTCTTGCTTAAAAATCAAATCAATTTTTATTAATAGCTGGTATGATAAACATACCATAGACAAAATTGAAGCCAAAATCGATAATCAGTTTGGAGTTGAAAAAGAAAGTAAACCTGAGAATTAAAAAATATCAGTTGGCAATTTCCTTTTGTCTGTGAGAAAGTGCCTGATACATAAATCAAACAAGGTGCTACCTATAGCGATGTACATTTGCGGTCTTTGAAACGTTGAAGACCAGCGTGTTATAGATATAAAGATGTTATTCCCTCCGACTTGAAATCAAAATGTACATATGCGTACACCTCTGGACAATGTGAATGTGTCTATATCGGGGAGACTTCTAGACATTTCACTACTCGCATCGCATCGCAGAGCACATGAAGGGGTACCCAGTATACCGACTGAAATATCGGTTCATCCACATACACTCGAGAATTGAAAGTCATTTCGTGCGCCAACAATCACAAGATTCTCGAATCGATTCTGATTAAAAATAATAATAATTCGCTAGGCAATAGAGATGGTTCCTTTCCACTTCTGTTGAATCGATAGCTATGTCATTAGATTCAAACTACGCAATTTCATGTCTGTCCTTTTTCTGTTTCATCTGTGCATTGTCTTCTGACGCCATTTTAGCCGTGTTGAATTCATTTCATTTCATATAAAAATGATTTTACTATGTTTTACACCAATTCATTGACAAATGAGGCTGTGAAGCTCTGAAACGTGTTTGAAACAGGCAATTGCAATGCGATTGTAGTTTCTTTGGAATTATATATACATAAATCCAAATAAAACGCACAAAGTGGAAAGTAAATAAATAAACCCTTTGACAAGGCTCTATAGAGCTGAAACCGGTCACGGAATGCGAATTTTCTAGCTTTTCTTGGGTGCTTCTGGTTTATGGAGAGAGAGAGAGAGAACTAACATAGAAAAAAACCCAAAAAATCACTTAATGAAACGCAAGCCTTTCAAGCCAGGACAATTGAAGTGCTACTTGAACTCAGATGAAAAATGTTACGTTTTTAGAGGTAAAGATGCAAATCTTCTTCACAGTAGAAGTGAACTGGTTTCCAAGTGCAGACACAAAAATAAATATTTACTTTACAACTTTAGAATGACGTGATGCACAGTGTGTGCCTTAACTCTAAAGCTTAACCTTAATTTGATTGTTGTATGATGACTAATGTTACCGGTATTGTTGCAAGTATTTTCCGTGTATGAAGATCATTCGGCTGATGATTGTGTTGTTAGACACATCAAACTCGGAGTATCGAATTAGGTGGTTTTTCATCATAAAGTTATTTTGGGAATTGATTATATATTTAAATAAGGATAATAAAAGAATAGTGCATGAAGGAGTTTGAACACGAGATCAAGGAAATCATTATGACAACAGAATCGAAAAAACTGTAAGTTAAGAAGATCGATGAAGATATTTATGCTTAACTGCGCAATGTCAACGTAGGTGAAAAACTGAATGCTCAACTCCTTAAATGGAAGAATTTAGCCGAGAAAAAAGAAGAATCAAGAAGAAATTTGGGAGAAAAAAGTGAATTCTTTTCATCCGATAAACATTGAATTTCAGCTTCAGGACAAAGGAAGATAAAAGTGATTTTAGACATAAACTTTATGAAGGAAATACACGCAAATGTGGACCATTTATAAATCATTTAATAAGAAGTGCAAGTGTAATCTCAGGCCCATACAAGACATGAATCCCGACCACAACAAAATGCCTAATAAATTTAATGCGAGAAGACAGGCCTCCAATCATCATGTGAATTATCTGCCTCCAAGCGGCTATACAAGGCAATCAAAAAATATAAAAGCCAATCAAAGGCTTTGCGCAATACATCAAATAAGAAATGTCCTTGCAAAAGCATTGATGAGATGACGAATGCCGCACAAAAGCTGCATATCAGATAACAAGTAAAAGGTACAAATCTTCTATATAGAGAGCATCAGTTCGCGAACTTCATCTCCGCATGAAGAGCACTTAGCAAGAAATCGATCATCAGTAACAGTATTGAGTAATAACATCATTGAAATTGATATTGTCGGATACGGTAGAGACAAAGCAAACATCTGACTCCTTTAGTCTATTCTCGCAAGCAACGGCAGCAAGCAAACAGCTCGATGAACTGAAAGAAAGACCTTCTTCTTTTACATGTCCTTTCTTTCCAGGTCATGTGTCTGATGCTACATTCCTGCTCTTATTCTACCTTTTGAAGGGATGGTTGTACGGCTATGACCGGCGCTGTGGCCTTGTGGTAGAGTGCTCCACCTGCGTCCCGGAGACCTGGGTTCAAATCTAGGTCGGCTCAAACCTAGGACTTCTGAAATAGGCAAACTCTGCATTCTTGCTAAATAGTAAGCACAAAAAGCATGAAAGTGGGATTAATAACAACTCGCCCACATGGAAGAAAGGATCCCGAGTATAAACAAGGTTCATTTATTTGTCTTATTTTATGACTACATTGAAGTTTTTTGTTGATTCTTGCATTTGATGATGCCCTGTTGTGCAGTGGAAACAACAGGCTCTGTAGTTTCTGGCTCGTACAATTGACAGCGCACGATATCAGAGGCAGAGGTACTTGCGGACCCGATGAACTCGAACAAAACGAGAATGACAAAATGTACGAAATCACTGTCGTTCATCTTCATCAGCTGCTAAAGGACTTTGATTTCCTGTTCAAGAATCCAAGCTGGGGTACGAAGGCACCAAGACTGACCAATAAGAGGACCAATCACTTTCGTGAGTGTTTTCGTACATTCTGTTATCCTCGTTTTGTAGTTCGTTTTCGTAGTCTATGTCAGTCAGCTTTCGCATTCTGCAGTTAACAGTGTAGGCCGTTGTTATTGTCACTAATAATCGCTGGACATTTTTTGCTGAATAGTCACTAATCCCCCACTTACTTGAGTCAATCATTCCAGCATATCCTTGCTCATTTACCAGCATTATTTAATATCCGGTGTGAGAGCATCCGGAGCATTAGTTGGTCGAACAGTGTCTCCGTGCGATCGCCAAAGAAAAAGGTGTTAATAGACTAAATGCACTTAAAATTTCGCCTCTCTCTCTCTCCCTCTATAGACTTTGCCCCAGAGAAGCTGCCTGATCGCCCTATCGCTGTTTCTCGGTGCATATTCTTTTATTTGCTCACATCTTCAAATTCCTTGGCACACGAAAATTCTGATGGTTTCCAAATAAACTTATTGAAGGACAATACGCCGTTATGAGCATCACAATTTGTGCACGGAGGCACGAATTATGTTAAAATACAATATTCTTCTTTGATCATATCGTATAAATACTTTATTCCTGACAAAGTTGTGACAATTTCTGACTAACTTTTCAATATGTGATAATAAAGTCAAAATACATTTAGGTCAAATCCAATCATTCGTATTTTCATGACAAACATTTGAAATTGATGAAAAAGGAAGTCGTCAAATTTCCAACTTTCTTTGAACAACTTGCTTGAAAGTAGCATTAAATTTCATTGCATCGAACTGAGTTTTAGATAAAAGGCGTAAACAGGCCATAAATAAACATGTGCGTAGTTACAAGTGATTGACAAATACTAAGAGAAGTCATTTAGGTCATTTATCTTACAAATTATCTCAATTTCTTTCCTGGACAAATTGTCGAATATTTTAGATCAATAAAACTGTCACTAACAGGTTCTGAGATATTTCAGGAAATGAAAATTGCTTCAAAAATGATAAAGAAATCTATAATTGAATGTTTGTAAAACGAATTCAATAAAGACGACGGCAATGTCATGAGACATGACAAACTGATCTTTGAATGTTGACTTCATGTTAAATACACATCTTTTTCAAATGATGTCGAATTCTCGAATCAAACAATTGAAGATATGTTGCCTTGACCTTTGAATTCTATCCTGAAGAATAAAAAATCTTGAATACGATGATATGAAAATTCATGAATGTCAACTTCATTATACTGGTGATAAGAATTTCCACAAAATGCCAAATGGACAAAATTTGAAGATTGACAAAACCCAACCTTTTTTTTACTTTCTTCAGTTTAGAGTCAAACTATGGAGCAGCCTATGTGCTCTCCATGTCAGTATGCGTATATCCGCTATGACCTCACTCTACTGATATCATTTGACGCATTTTCATTTGAAGTATATGTGGAACTGTACAGCCTTCATTCTGTTCAGCCTTGTGGTAGAGTGTTCGCACTGCGTCCGGGAGAGCTGGGTTCGAACCTGGGACTGTGGCTTTGTGGTAGAGTGTTCGTTCTGCGTCCGGAAGACCTGGGTTCAAACCTGGGGATGTGGCCTTGTGGTAGAGTGTTCGCTATGCGTCCGGAAGACCTGGGTTCAAACCTGGGGATGTGGCCTTGTGGTAGAGTGCTCGCTCTGCGTCCGGGAGACCTTGGTTCAAACCTGGGGATGTGGCCTTGTGGTAGAGTGTTCGTTCTGCGTCCAGGAGACCTTGGTTCAATTCCTGGGGCTGTGACCTTGTGGTAGAGTGTTCGCTCTGTGTCCGGAAGACCTGGGTTCAATTCCTGGGGATGTGGCCTTGTGGTAGAGTGTTCGCTATGCGTCCGGAAGACCTGGGTTCAATTCCTGGGGATGTGGCCTTGTGGTAGAGTGTTCGCTCTGCGTCCAGGAGACCTTGGTTCAATTCCTGGGGCTGTGACCTTGTGGTAGAGTGTTCGTTCTGCGTCCAGGAGACCTTGGTTCAAATCCTGGGGTTGTGGCCTTGTGGTAGAGTGTTCGTTCTGCGTCCGGAAAACCTTGGTTCAATTCCTGGGGCTGTGACCTTGTGGTAGAGTGTTTGCTCTGCGTCCGGGAGAGCTTGGTTCAATTCCTGGGGTTGTGGCCTTGTGGTAGAGTGTTCGCTCTGCGTCCGGGAGACCTTGGTTCAAATCCTGGGGTTGTGGCCTTGTGGTAGAGTGCTCGCTATGCGTCCGGAAGACCTGGGTTCAAACCTGGGGATGTGGCCTTGTGGTAGAGTGCTCGCTATGCGTCCGGAAGACCTGGGTTCAAACCTGGGGATGTGGCCTTGTGGTAGAGTGCTCGCTCTGCGTCCGGGAGACCTGGGTTCAAATCCTGGGGATGTGGCCTTGTGGTAGAGTGTTCGTTCTGCGTCCGGAAAACCTGGGTTCAAATCCTGGGGTTGTGGCCTTGTGGTAGAGTGTTCGTTCTGCGTCCGGAAGACCTGGGTTCGAACCTGGGGTTGTGGCCTTGTGGTAGAGTGCTCGCTATGCGTCCGGAAGACCTGGGTTCAAACCTGGGGATGTGGCCTTGTGGTAGAGTGCTCGCTATGCGTCCGGAAGACCTGGGTTCAAACCTGGGGATGTGGCCTTGTGGTAGAGTGTTCGTTCTGCGTCCGGAAAACCTGGGTTCAATTCCTGGGGTTGTGGCCTTGTGGTAGAGTGTTCGCTCTGCGTCCGGGAGACCTTGGTTCAAATCCTGGGGTTGTGGCCTTGTGGTAGAGTGCTCGCTATGCGTCCGGAAGACCTGGGTTCAAACCTGGGGATGTGGCCTTGTGGTAGAGTGCTCGCTATGCGTCCGGAAGACCTGGGTTCAAACCTGGGGATGTGGCCTTGTGGTAGAGTGCTCGCTCTGCGTCCGGGAGACCTGGGTTCAAATCCTGGGGATGTGGCCTTGTGGTAGAGTGTTCGTTCTGCGTCCGGAAAACCTTGGTTCATATCCTGGGGTTGTGGCCTTGTGGTAGAGTGTTCGTTCTGCGTCCGGAAGACCTGGGTTCGAACCTGGGGTTGTGGCCTTGTGGTAGAGTGCTCGCTATGCGTCCGGAAGACCTGGGTTCAAACCTGGGGATGTGGCCTTGTGGTAGAGTGCTCGCTATGCGTCCGGAAGACCTGGGTTCAAACCTGGGGATGTGGCCTTGTGGTAGAGTGCTCGCTCTGCGTCCGGGAGACCTGGGTTCAAATCCTGGGGATGTGGCCTTGTGGTAGAGTGTTCGCTCTGTGTCCGGAAGACCTGGGTTCAAATCCTGGGGTTGTGGCCTTGTGGTAGAGTGTTCGTTCTGCGTCCGGAAGACCTGGGTTCGAACCTGGGACTGTGGCCTTGTGGTAGAGTGTTCGTTCTGCGTCCGGAAAACCTGGGTTCGAACCTGGGACTGTGGCCTTGTGGTAGAGTGTTCGTTCTGCGTCCGGAAGACCTGGGTTCAAACCTGGGGTTGTGGCCTTGTGGTAGAGTGATCGCTCTGCGTCCGGAAAACCTGGGTTCAAATCCTGGGGTTGTGGCCTTGTGGTAGAGTGATCGCTCTGCTTGCAGAAGACTTGGCTTCAATCCTTGTTTGTGTCAAACTGAAGACTTTTAAGATCAGTACGCTCTTCATTCTTGCCAAACACTCAGCACAGGATGAAGAGGCCACATGGGAGAGAGGCTTTTCGACCAAATGTTTTTTAAATACAAACAAGTTGTTCTTATTCATAACACTTTTCTAAATATGTGTTGGGATTCTGACCCCACAGATTGACAGAAATTAAGTACAAGTGACTTCTTACAACACAAGAATTCACTTTGTAACTGACCTCTAATTTTGTGGCAGATATCAAATTCTTAGCATTAAAAACCTTAATATTGACAAGGAAGCAGAGAACTGCTTTAATTGCTCATACTGCACGAAAATGTATTGTTTCAGATTGTCAGTTGTCCAAAACTGTCATTGCGTGAGATTTTTGATATCATAACAAGAAAATGAATTCAATGCGCGAACTGAGGGGAGGAAGGTTTTCATTGGTTGTCGATTGTTGTGAATTTCTTGAGAACTTTTGCAGAACTTTCTTCAAATTCGAAGAATTCACATGAATGTGCACAAGATTCGTCGACAAAACAAACATGTCGGGTAGAAAAGTCATGTGAAGACAGCCATTTGAGATCTTCATTGATTCTTGTGAAAACAACAACAGCAGCTAGAAGAAAGTGTCACCATGTTGACCTTTCTGAACCCCAGATCCGATGAGTTATAGGGGAAAGCAAGACGTCATTAGTGCGAATTTCTCCTGTCAAAGGACGCATGCTGTCTCCACTCCCATGAGTCCCCCGCATGCTGTCCCCAATCTCATGAGTCCCCCGATCGCTGTCCCCCTCCCATGATTCCCCCGCATGCTATCTCCACTACCATGAGTCCCCCGAATGCTGTCCCCCTCCTGTGAGTCCCCCGAATGCTGTCCCCCTCCTGTGAGTCCTCGAAATGCTGTCCCCACTCCCATGAGTCCCCCGCCTGCTGTCCGCACTCCCATGAGTCCCCCGCCTGCTGTCCCCACACCCATGAGTCCACCGCATGCTGTCCGCACTCCCATGAGTCCCCCGCATACTGCCCCCCTACCATGAGTCCCCCGAATGCTGTCCCCATTCCCATGAGTTCTCGAAATGCCGTCCCCTTCCATGAGTTCCTCTCATGCGTCCCCACTCCCATGAGTCCCGTGCATGCTGTCCCCCTCCCATGAGTCCCGTGCATGCTGTGCCCCCCTCTCAGCAGTCCCCGAATGCTGTCCCGCTCCCATGAGTCCCTCTCATGCTGTCCCCACTCTCATGAATCCCGTGCATGCTGTCCCCACTCTCATGAGTCCCCCATGAGTCCTCGAAATGCTTTCCTCACTCCCATGAGTCCCCCGAATGCTGTCCCCCTCCCATGAGTCCCGTGCATGCTGTCCCCACTCTCATAAGTCCCCCATGAGTCCTCGAAATGCTTTCCTCACTCCCATGAGTCCCCGGAATGCTGTCCCCCTCCCATGAGTCCCGTGCATGCTGTCCCCATTCTCATGAGTCCCCCATGAGTCCTCGAAATGCTTTCCTCACTCCCATGAGTCCCTCGCATGCTGTCCCCACTCTCATGAGTCCCCCATGAGTCCTCGAAATGCTTTCCTCACTCCCATGAGTCCCCCGAATGCTGTCCCCCTCCCATGAGTCCCGTGCATGCTGTCCCCACTCCCATGAGTCCCGTGCATGCTGTCCCCACTCTCATGAGTCCCCCATGAGTCCTCGAAATGCTTTCCTCACTCCCATGAGTCCCCCGAATGCTGTCCCCACTCTCATGAGTCCCCCATCAGTCCTCGAAATGCTTTCCTCACTCCCATGAGTCCCCCGCCTGCTGTCCCCCCTCCCATGAGTCCCCCGAATGCTGTCCCCATTCCCATGAGTTCTCGAAATGCCGTCCCCTTCCATGAGTTCCTCTCATGCTGTCTCCCTCCCATGAGTCCCGTGCATTCTGTGCCCCCCTCTCAGCAGTCCCCGAATGCTGTCCCGCTCCCATGAGTTCCTCTCATGCTGTCCCCACTCTCATGAGTCCCCCATGAGTCCCCGAAATGCTGTCCCCACTCCCATGCGTCTCGCGCATGCTGTCCCCACTCCCATGAGTCCCCCGCATGCTGCCCCCCTCTCAGGACTCCCCGAAATGCTGTCCCCACTCCCATGCGTCTCGCGCATGCTGTCACCACTCCCATGAGTCCCCCGCATGCTGCCCCCCTCTCAGGACTCCCCGAAATGCTGTCCGCACTCCCATGCGTCTCGCGCATGCTGTCCGCACTCCCATGAGTCCCCCGAATGCTGTCCGCACTCCCATGAGTCCCCCGATTGCTGTCCCCATTCCCATGAGTTCCTCTCATGCGTCCCCACTCCCATGAGTCCCCCGCCTGCTGTCCCCCTCCTGTGAGTCCCCCGAATGCTGTCCCCCTCCTGTGACTCCTCGAAATGCTGTCCGCACTCCCATGAGTCCCCCGCCTACTGCCCCCCTCCCATGAGTCCCCCGATTGCTGTCCCCATTCCCATGAGTTCCTCTCATGCGTCCCCACTCCCATGAGTTCCTCTCATGCTGTCCTCACTCCCATGAGTTCCTCTCATGCTGTCCCCACTCCCATGAGTTCCTCTCATGCTGTCCCCACTCCCATGAGTCCCGTGCATGCTGCCCCCCTCTCAGGACTCCCCGAATGCTGTCCCCCTCCCATGAGTCCCGTGCATGCTGCCCCCCTCTCAGGACTCCCCGAAATGCTGTCCCCCTCCCATGAGTCCCCCGGATGCTGTCCCCCTGCCATGAGTCCTCGAAATGCTGTCCTCACTCTCAGGAGTCCCGTGCATGCTGTCCCCACTCCCATTAGTCCCGCATATGCCGTCCCCCTCCCATGAGTCCCGTGCATGCTGTCCCCCTCCCATGAGTTCCTCTCATGCTGTCCACATCCCCATGAGTCCCCCGCATGCCGTCTCCCTCCCATGAGTCCCCCGCATGCCGTCTCCCTCCCATGAGTCCCGTGCATGCTGTCCCCCTCCCATGAGTCCCGTGCATGCTGTCCCCCTGCCATGAGTCCCTCTCATGCTGTCCCCCTCCCATGAGTTCCTCTCATGCTGTCCACATCCCCATGAGTCCCCCGCATGCCGTCTCCCTCCCATGAGTCCCGTGCATGCTGTCCCCCTCCCATGAGTCCCGTGCATGCTGTCCCCTTTCCCATGAGTCCCTCTCATGCTGTCCGCACTCCCATGAGTCCCTCGCATGCTGTCCCCCTCTCCCATGAGTCCCCCCGCATGCTGTTCCCACTCCCATGAGTCCCTCGCTTGCTGTCCGCACTCCCATGAGTCCCCCTGCCTTCTGTCCCCACTCCCATGAGTCCCTCGCATGCTGTCCCCACTCCCATGAGTCCACCGATTGCTGTCCCCACACCTATGCGTCCCGCCCATGCTGTTCCCCTCCCATGAGTGCCGTGCATGCTGTCCCCCCTCCCATGAGTCCCGTGCATGCTGTCCCCCTCCCATGAGTGCCGTGCATGCTGTCCCCCTTCACAAGAGTCCTCCCGCATGCTGTCCGCACTCCCATGAGTCCCGCCGCATGCTGTCCCCACTCCCATGAGTCCTCGAAATGCTGTCCCAACTCCCATGAGTTCCTCTCATGCTGTCCGCACTCCCATGAGTCCCCCCGAATGCTGTCCCCCTCCCATGAGTCCCGCCGCATGCTGTCCCCCTCCCATGAGTCCCGCCGCATGCTATCCCCCTCCCATGAGTCGCTCGCTTGCTGTCCCCCCGAATGAGTCCCCACTCCCATGAGTCCCCTCGCATTCTGTCCCCACTCCCATGATTCCCCCCGCATGCTGTCCCCACTCCCATGAGTCCCCCGGATGCTGTCCCCCTCCCATGAGTCCCGCCGCATGCTGTCCCCCCCCCATGAGTCCCGCCGCATGCTGTCCCCCTCCCATGAGTCCCGCCGCATGCTGTCCCCACTCCCATGATTCCCCCCGCATGCTGTCCCCCCACCCATGAGTCCCTCGCATGCTGTCCCCACTCCCATGATTCCCCCCCGCATGCTGTCCCCCTCCCATCAATCCCCCGCATGCTATCCCCACTCCCATGAGTCCCTCGCTTGCTGTCCCCACTCCCATGAGTCCCGCGAATGCTGTCCCCCTCCCATCAGTCCCGCCGCATGCTGTCCCCCTCCCATGAATCCCGTGCATGCTGTCCCCACTCCCATGAGTCCCCCGAATGCTGTCCCCCTCCCATGAGTCCCTCGCATGCTGTCCCCACTCCCATGAGTCCCTCGCATGCTGTCCCCACTCCCATGAGTCCCTCGCATGCTGTCCCCCTCCCATCAATCCCCCGAATGCTGTCCCCCTCCCATGAGTCCCTCGCATGCTGTCCCCTCTCCCATGAGTCCCCTCGCATTCTGTCCCCACTCCCATGATTCCCCCCGCATGCTGTCCCCACTCCCATGAGTTCCTCTCATGCTGTCCGCACTCCCATGAGTCCCCTCGCATTCTGTCCCCACTCCCATGATTCCCCCCGCATGCTGTCCCCACTCCCATGAGTCCCTCGCATGCTGTCCCCCTCAAATGAGTCCCTCGCATGCTTTTCCCCTCAAATGAGTCCCTCGCATGCTGTCCCCCTCAAATGAGTCCCTCGCATGCTGTCCCTCTCCCATGAGTCCCCTCGCATGCTGTCCCCCCGAATGAGTCCCCACTCCCATGAATCCCCTCGCATTAGTCCCCACTCCCATGATTCCCCCCCGAATGCTGTCCCCCTCCCATGAGTCCCGCGCATGCTATCCCCCTCCCATGAGTCCCGCACATGCTCTCCTCTACCATGAGTCCCCTCGCATGCTGTCCCCACTCCCATGATTCCCCCCGCATGCTGTCCGCACTCCCATGAGGCCCCCGCATGCTATCCCACTCCCATGAGTCCCCCCGCATGCTATCCCACTCCCATGAGTCCCGCCGCATGCTGTCTCCCTCCCATGAGTCCCGTGCATGCTGTGCCCCTGCCATGAGTCCCTCTCATGCTGTCCCCATTCCCATGAGCTCCTCTCATGCTGTCCCCCTGCCATGAGTTCCTCTCATGCTGTCCCCATCCCCATCAGCTCCTCTCATGCTGTCCCCCTGCCATGAGTTCCTCTCACGCTGTCTCCATTCCCATGAGCTCCTCTCATGCTGTCCCCCTGCCATGAGTTCCTCTCATGCTGTCCCCATCCCCATGAGTCCTCGAAATGCTGTCCCACTGCCGTGAGTCCCCCGCATGCCGTCTCCCTCCCATGAGTCCCGTGCATGCTGTCCCCCTGCCATGAGTCCCTCTCATGCTGTCCCCCCTTTCATGAGCCCTCCGAATGCTGTCCCCCCTCCCATGAGCCCTCCGAATGCTGTCCCCCCTCCCATGAGTCCCGCCGCATGCTGTCCCCACTCCCATGAGTCCCTCCGAATGCTGTCCCCCTCCCATGAGTCCCGCCGCATGCTGTCCCGCCCTTCCATGAGTCCCCATTCCCATGAGTCCCTCCGAATGCTGTTCCCCTCCCATCAATCCCCCCGAATGCTGTCCGCACTCCCATGAGTCCCCCCGAATGCTGTCCCCCTCCCATGAGTCCTCGAAATGCTGTCCCAACTCCCATGAGTCCCCCGAATGCTGTCCCCCTCCCATGAGTTCCCCGAATGTTGTCGCCCTCCCATGAGTGTGAGAAAGGACTAGACTGGACATGCTGTTTGAAACAGTATAACGTCGTGGACAACGGCACCTTGATGATGGCTGCTTCCAGGCATGGCGTTTTTTTACATATCAACTGGTGGGCCTTTGGGCCCAGCAGTCCCATCAAAAGGGCCCACCAGTCTTCGTTATTTCAAGTCACTGGTGGACCCAATCCCTTGCCTTTATTGCTTGATTCAATAAAAGAAAGTTACTGAAATAAAGAAAAGAATGCAGTTTGAAGATCTGAATCATTAAGCTATTTCATTTTCTTCTATAAAGACAAGAGCTAGATATGCCAATCATATCATGTTTCCATCAACTCTACGAAGACAACAACCATAAAACACAGCTTCCTGCCTAATTCAGTAATTAGCTTCTTCTAAAGATGTAGCAATCGGTGCCTAGAGCGTCTGAAATGAACACCTGCTGTCTATTCTAGTCTCATTGTCGGATTTCTATGTTGGAATTGAAACGATGACGACTTTCAATGGTAGACAATGGTTACCTGTTCCTTGTCCATTTACTTTGTGAAGGTTCTCGGTTATTCTCATTCTTTTTTCGACAACTGCACTATACTGTCTATATCATCTCTCACTCATTAATTCTTCTTGACAGAGACCGGGACATAGGTAGTCCCAAGAGAGACCACAGAAATCGGAGTTTTCGGTTTGTTAGGTTCAGTGAGCTGTTTGGCCACTTCAGCCATAGAAGTAGATAATGGTACACTAGAATGGAAGTTTGATATCTTGCCTATGTACAATGATGGCACATAAAAAATCTATGGTCTGTAGATCTGCTTCGATCTAAAACATTGCATCATAGTCAAACTATTTGTCAAGTTGTTGACAGCAAATTGCAGGATTTTCTTTTTTTTAAATAACTTAAAGTGAGATAGTGGCATTGTTTCATATGAAATAGCCTACTATTGCATGGATTAACATACTGTGTCTATTTGTGGCAGTCACTGACAACTATTCTGCAATTTTTCAACACTGGAATACGAATTGAAATTTGGTTCACACAGTCATAATCGAAAGTAGTCGGTGTACTGGTTGTAAGAATATCTAAAGAATTCAAAGATTAACATTCTAATTATTGGATAATTTCTCCTTCTAACGTTCAAGAAACCTAGCGCTCTTCTGGAATAAACACATCGAAAGTTCCTTTAGCGACAGTCATTTATCAGATAAATGAATTGTCGTTGGAACTTTTCAATTAATCACTAAATGATTTATATGACATAGTGTGATGACATTTTGGAAGCTCACATTAGAAAGCATGCAAATGTTTTGAAAATTGTTCAAATATAATGAACAGGGGAATCCTTTAAAGTAAAATGAATACTCTGATTTCTTGGCCTCTGATTTCAAGCTGGATTAATGCATGCTCTGTAAATCGACATTACAAGTTGCATATGTGTCTGATTATACTCTTGATTGATTATAGGAGCGATATTTCAAAATGATGACCATACAGAACATTTTACAGAATTTCCTTCTTTGTCATCCTGTCGCTGAACTATTTTGTAAATTCACTATTGCTTCTGTGCACATGATCTTTGGACTAGTGGCAACAATCCACATCACAAATTGACTTGATAATTAAAAAAATGCCAACCAGAAAACAAGAAAGCTAGTCCGCAAAATTTGCATTTTGCCCCAACAAAGTTCCCCCGGCGTGTGCCATAATTTTCATGCAATTTCCATTCTAGGACTTTCTATGGTATTGTTAATTTCTATGACTTCAGCAGCTCATTTAGGCACTCATTAAGGTGAATGTTGCTGGATTGATTAGGGAAGCATGTCAAAGTTTGTGCCGTTGTCATGACACCGCATGTTCACGACCCAGCATTGGTTTGAATATGGATGTCCGCTCTAGTCATTTATCATTACAATTATAGAATTAGACTGCTCGTTCCTGCTAGTCGTTGTTTCATAGAAGGGCGGGTCATATCTCGCATGCGATAATGAAATGGCACACACCACACACGATCGACGGTTGATCAATAAGGCATCACTGAATAACTTGTGAGCCTCAGACGGCGGTCAGTGGCGTGCGTGTCATACACATCGAGTTCTTCGTTCAGTCACACTTCGCTGTCACAATACCATTCATTGATGAATGCTACAATGAGATGGTGAACTAAATTTCTCACGCCTGCAAACTGCCTTTTTCTGTAGAAGCTTATGTTATATGCTTCTTATATCAGCAGCGCTTCATTTTGCGTTTCCTCTCATTGTCATTTATAAAGCTTGGTAAGAATTAGTATTCCTTGTTCCTTGCTCTGAATATATTTAATGTATTTGATTTATGTAGCTGCTTTCAGACAGTTACGTGATCAAAAGCTTTCAGGAATATCTGCAACTTGGATAATTCGTGAATTTCATTCTCGATTTAATCAGCTGCAGACTACCATTCGACTGTGGAATTTGCTTGAAATGACTTGATTTAATCTCATTTTATTGCTATCCCCAACGTCTCGTGCTGATAATATTGTTTTGAAGTCATGTCTTCGTTGCTCGAATTAAAATCAAAAAAAGCGATTGTTGATCACAAAGATTGCAGAGTGGCACTTCGCCTCGGCATTGAATAGAAAGATTTTCTCAAACTTGAAATTTATAGACATGAATTCCATGGCAGCCGTATACACTGTCTACAAACCCTTGTCAGTATGGCTCGCAATGGCGCAGCCAACTAGTTGAAATGTGTACATGTAGAAGGCCTGTACACCAGGCTCCTCTGCAAAAATGTTGACCTGTGTGAACTTATCTTTCACTTTTCGTGTCAGCTATTTTCCTGTAAACACGGGAATTCTGAAATGAGATGCATGCTCATGAGATCTTCATTATGTTGGATCCTCAGTCCTAAGATTGCTGTGTAAATCTCCCAAAGTATGTGCTAAAATCTGCAAATCCTATCTACAAATCGTACCCACAACTTCATCTGTCATTGCATTCTTGATGCCCTATTTGAGTGAAATCTCAAGTATTATGTCCTGATATTATTATCAATTATAAGTAGTGTATGAGAAACGTCTCACAACCCTTCATTCGTATACACGCTTCAAATGTGCAATTTTATTACTGCTACTGATCTGACACTTGATCCGACATTTTGCATTCGCGGCTGGAACACAGAGATGTATTGCTTTGTCCGCGTATTTCGGTGCGGAGACGACATTTATCAGCACTGATGGTCATGGCCACAACTAGTATCAAGAGGCAATGACATATTCAAGGCTGAACTCTGACGAACCACAAGATTGACACCGCATTAATCGTGCAGTCAGTAAATTTAGATCGTGAAGAGTCGAACGGCGTGAATAACATTTCCATTTGATCAATTTATCATTAAGAAAAATTGAGTTGAAGATGTGCACTGTCAGACCTGTCTGCAATCTGACAGTTGAAGTTATTGGGTTCTCTGGTAAGAGCTACTTTCTACAAGTAGTAGTTATGATACCATAGACATAGAAATAAACTGTTTATCTGAAGTCCGCTAGAATGGAAATTGACTCAAGGTCGCGGCACATCCGGGGGAACTAAGTTGGAGCATGAAGAACCAATTAAAAGCTTCGATTTACTCATGTGACTGATTCTAACCCAATCATACAGACGTTGGCAGGTTCATCTAAGTGAAAATGCGTGCGATTTATGTGCCGTTATTGTGCATTGCATGAAGCTTAATTTCCATTCTAGAGGTTTTATTGTTGTCAATTTCTATGCCTGCACCTGCGCATGATCTCTGTCACAACCATAGAAATAAACTGTTTATCTGAAGCTCGCTAGAATGGAAATTGACTCAAGGTCACGGCACATCCGGGGGAACTAAGTTGGGGCATGAAGAACCAATGAAAAGCTTCGATTTACTCATGTGACTGATTCTAACCCAATGATACAGCCGTTGGCAGGTGCATCCATAGAAATAAACTGTTTATCTGAAGCTCGCTAGAATGGAAATTGACTCAAGGTCACGGCACATCCGGGGGAACTAAGTTGGAGCATGAAGAACCAATTAAAAGCTTCGATTTACTCATGTGACTGATTCTAACCCAATCATACAGACGTTGGCAGGTGCATCTAAGTGAAAATGCGTGCGATTTATGTGCCGTTATTGTGCATTGCATGAAGCTTAATCTCCATTCTAGAGGTTTTATTGTTGTCGATTTCGATGACCATAGACAAATGTGGTGTATGGAGATTTGTTTTCATAGCTTGAAAACACGAGCATTTTACACAGATCACGAGCTTTAGCGAGTGCAGATCCATGCAGAATGCGAGTGTTTTGAAACTGTGAAAATCTCCATGCATCACATATGTCTATGGTATAACTATTTTGTACCAGTCATCAGCTTAATGCAATGATAAGTCATAGACAAGCAGTTTTTAATTCAGCATTGTGATCAGTTAGTCCAAGACGCAATTTTGCTGTGTCCAATTTAATAATTATGACATTGGAGCACAAATAACTGAAAAAAGGTCGAAGAAACGTGTTGGATGATGCGCCAACACCAATTCTGTATCTCAAAATGTACGATGAATAACGAAGGTTTAGTTCAGGAGAGATTTCAATCAAGAAGACAGTACTAGACTCGTTTTCGAATTTGCAGGAAACGGTGATGAAGCGATCAATGACCTGCAAATATAATAATGCTAAACTAATAATAATGCCACCGAATTGCTTAATTGTATTCTAAAATTGACTCTTGTAAAATCTGCTTTTCGAAGACATCCTTAGTGGTTGATTTAATGGACATTCCCAAATATGTTTCCCAAACGAACAGTTATAAGCAACAAGCTGTCAAAGAAGCAAAACAATAAAACAAATTAGCAAGTCAAGTTGAATTAACAAGACAATTTGATGCTCAAATCCGAAAAGATGCTGGCTACTTCTAATGTTAGACCAATGAAGAATGAAAAAGAAGTGGTTAGTAAATAAATGAAAACCAAATGGATCATGAAAATACATTCTATCGTAATATCAACGCTGCGTAGTAATGTGTCATCATCAAAGTTACAACTGTTCTAATATGGTGTATATATCACTTTTCTAGTAAATATATCGAACCAACAGTGATATTGCTATAGAGCATGCTCTATCATCCATTGTGAAAATAACTGTACTACTGTATTCTTATAAATGGAGCAATTATACTCTATGAACCAGGGCATTAAATGAGATTTCCGAGGGCATCGTCATTTAATGCCCGCAGTTCATAGAGTATGATTGACATTCAAACGAGCTATGTCATTCAACCATAGATAACTTAGATTCAGCTTACATTATGAATTATGGCTATCCATGACTATGGGCTCTATCATGGCTCTATGTATCATTGATATCATCATGGATTACTATATACTAGCACCTGGATTGGACACGTCTTACATACATGTAAGTTGGTCGCCTAGATACTCGAAAATACATTGAGGAAATAGCAAAGTAATTTCAAGATATCATTAACACAGAGATAAAGTCAATTTTTCATTGAAAATCTAGAAATCTATCATTTCACTTTGCAAAATAATTTTTGAAAAAAATGACCATATCTCTGTGTTAATGATATTTAGAAATCAATTTGCTATTTCCTCAATATATTTTCGAATATGAATTTAGAAGTCTATGTATGAATATCTAGGGTTAGGATGGCGTGGTAAGTTTGAAAAATATCATTTGATATCATGGCCTTGTTACGTGACGACGTCTATATTGACTTTAGCAAATTTCCTGATGGTTGAATAACTGGACTGACCTTGGAAGAAATTGATGACTATCTTTCTAAAATTGAGAATGAAGAAATGACTCAAAAGCATTGAAACGAACATCCGAGAGGCTCATTCCTGATTGGATAACACATCAACAGCAACACAAACAAAATTTTATGTTCGCAAGTTTAAAGAATTTCTAAGAAAAGAAGGATTGAATGCAGATTTTGAAAGTCAAGACAATAAGACCCTGTTGAAATATCTGCAGTATTGGCTCCTCAATTCAAAAAGGAAGGATGGCAGGAATTTCAAGCCCCAAACATATAACTGCATGAAAGCTGCAAAACACAGGCATGTTCTAACAACAAATGGTAGAAGTATAATTGGAAATCCGGATTTTGAGCAGTTTAAGATTACCCAAAGTGCATGTCTAACACGTTATGTGGAAGAACCAAGAACTACAGAAGAAAGAGAATCGGGATATATAATGGCTCGATTGAATGAGTATTTCACTTATTTTTCACTGTTTTCAATTATTTTCACACTTTCATGGTAAAACTATGAAATTATAGAAATATATTCTTTCATGTCATGCGAAAGAATAACTCATAACTATGGTACAATGCGCGCTTGGACAATCACAACAGCCAAAGAGAGACGAATATCTATGTCAATGAGAATCTCTATGTCAATGAGAATCTCTATGTCAATGAGAATCTCTATGTCAATAAGAATCTCTATGTCAATGAGAATCTCTATGTCAATGAGAACATCTATGTCAATGAGAATCTCTATGTCAATGAGAATCTCTATGTCAATGAGAATCTCTATGTCAATGAGAATCTCTATGTCAATGAGAATCTCTATGTCAATGAGAATATCTATGTCAATGAGAATCTCTATGTCAATGAGAATCTCTATGTCAATGAGAATATCTATGTCAATGTCAGCTATCAAGGCCAGCTGAAAAATACACGGAGATATTCAGATCTCTATGGTGACCGCGTAGCATAGAGAGCAGAAGAATTCAGGACTTGTCAGCACTGACATCAGCAGTGTAATTGTCTGTGCATTATACATACACTATAATGCATGATTTTGCAAGGCTTTCTATGTCCAGAGGTTAGTAAGTTCCACGAAGCAGGCAATTATTTTCCTGATTGGAAATTATTAACCTGGTGCAGACTTCTATGAAAAAGTCATGCATTATAACCACAGAATTAGACAGGTCGTCTCTTCTTCCGTTTGACTAGAAGGGAAACATTGGAACATGTAACGTTATTGAAATGGCACAATCTCCTGACTAAATACCATAGCAATCGAACAATGAGCAGCCAGTTCAACATTAAACACGCCAAATTGTGAAAAGTTTCAGTGACTGTTATCAACCGGATCACACAGCAAAGAGACACAGACGATGTCAAGTTCTACAGAGAACTTTGTGAACGTTTTTTCATGCGCCTGCTAACTTTTTTTGAAATGATCGGAGGACCCAACATTATCGAGAAAACTTTTGCACAATGATCTGAATTCTTCGAATCTGAAGGAATCGTGGCGATCGGAGCATTTTGAAGGAATTCAGAGCAATCCGCAAGCGACGCACGACTATTTTTCCTATCTCTGTAAGGTATTAAAAATTTCTTTTTGCCCACTTATTAAGTTCCTGCATGTGCCATCTGTTTGAATCAGTTTGCACTTCTAGCAAAGTGATGCGATTAAACAATCTAATTCTGTGGTTATAAAAGATAATGCATAGATTTCTTCGGTTATAGAATTTGTCATAACAACCTCGAGCCTGCGGCTCTCAGTAATTATAGCAATAATGACCTCAAATCTATGCATTACCTATTACGTAAATCCAATGATACCTGAAAGAGTTAGTAATGAATGACAATGATTATCATGTATCAAATCATCATCGAGGAATTGTCTTTCCCTTGATAGATATGGATGATTTCTCTTGCTGTTTTCCATCAACCGAAGTTTCATGATTTCAATAACAATTGATACAGAAATTATATTGGTCTTATTATGGATCAGTCTGTCCGAAAACTGAAGTAGTTTGTGATTGTCTACCAAGTCAATTCTCAGCATTTTGTTCTGATGGAGAAATCCTTTGTGGATAATAAAAGTTGGAAATCAAGTCAGATAAAATGCATGTAGGAATGGAAGTAACAGAGATTGAATCATTCTATTTTTGGAAGATAATATCCACGTCTGTCGACATTTCGTAAAACATGTCCGTGTCTCAAATGATGAACACAGTTTAGAGATAAATAAATAGCGTATTACCTGAACATAAGCAATTTATCATCAATCTTAAGCGAAATACAAGTACTCTGTTAAATGCATCATTAATACAACGAAACCCAAGAAAATTCCGCATCTCAAATGTTCTTAGGGCAACGTAAAAAGAAATAAATACACAATGGCGCGTGCACGGCTACATTTGTGTACAACAGTGATATGAAACTTTTCTTACAGGCATTTATGTAGCAATGATCATAGGAACATTGGGAATATTATATGCGAGACGGAACCATGGCGTATGATGGTTAATTGCTTCCGACGGAAAGTTTTTCATGGTTATATACAGGTTAAAATATCCGCTCGCTATTTAGCTAAGCGAGGGTTAGAAACAATATATGTACTAGAAATTTATGTCTCGGACGTTTTGGGACCCGACTTTTATCAACGAGAAGGCTTCCGTAGCTGACCAATCAGGCCCCGATCCTGGTCAAAGTTTCACAGCAATACTTCACTTAATATATATTCATTTCATACAGCACATGTTCCGAATTTGAAATATGCAAACTTGTAATTGCTTTTCAATCCGCAATTATGACTCTCGTACACAAAGGAATTTGCTGTGCTATCAATGAACTTATCCCACCTACAAAATACTGTGAAGATTGTCTCATATCTCTCAAATATAGCTCTTTATAGCCTTCATATCCATTGACAGAATCATTCTTAGAAGATTATTCATGTGTGTCAGAGATGTTTGCATCCTAACCATCAATACTATCAGTTCTAGTTCAGGATAGTGTCCAAAATCTGTGAATCGAATCATCATTTTTCACTTTGTTTGATCGACAACTTCGCCAAACCAAGTTGTTATTCTTTACTTCAAAGTTCTGAACAAGTGAGAAAGGAAGATCTGTCGCAGTACATTGAATGTAAAGAGAATGACAACTATTAAGTCAATAAATGACACCAACACCCTTGATTCCCCGACCGCACTCGCCTGACCTAGGAATCGAACCGAAGTTCGTGGTGTAGACTAGCTCGCACCTTCTTCACTAGGCCACGCCGACAGTTCAAAAGGAATGTGAGCGAAGGCAGAATACATCTCTAAGTGATATCGACAGCTTATCCTATTATTATTGACAGAAGATTACCAGCGTTCTTATTGTAGCGAGACAGCATATCAGCATGCCATTCGACTACGTCACACTGCGTAGATTGACAACAAAGGTCTGTCGTGTACAATGAACATATTCAGCCTTCTGTCAATAGTAATAGGACAATCGGCCGTATCAAGTTACTGGATGAGTTCTGGATGACTGGAGATGACTTCTGCCTTCACTCGCATTCCTTTTGAACCGTCAGCGTGGCCTAGTGAAGAAGGTGCGAGCTCGTCTCCACCGCGGACTTCGGTTCGATTCCTGGGTCAGACGAGTGCGGTCTGCGTGGCCTAGTGAAGAAGGTGCGAGCTCGTCTCCTCCGCGGACTTCGGTTGGATTCCTGTGTCAGGCGAGTGCGGTCGGCGTGGCCTAGTGAAGAAGGTGCGAGCTCGTCTCCTCCGCGGACTTCGGTTGGATTCCTGTGTCAGGCGAGTGCGGTCGTCGTGACCTAGTGAAGAAGGTGCGTGTTCGTCTCCACAGCGAACTTCGGTTGGATTCCTGGGTCAGGCGAGTGCGGTCGGCGTGGCCTAGTGAAGAAGGTGCGAGCTCGTCTCCTCCGCGGACTTCGGTTGGATTCCTGGGTCAGGCGAGTGCGGTCGGCGTGGCCTAGTGAAGAAGGTGCGAGCTCGTCTCCACCACGGACTTCGGTTGGATTCCTGTGTCAGGAGAGTGTGGTCGGCGTGGCCTAGTGAAGAAGGTGCGAGCTCGTATCCATCCCGGACTTCGGTTCGATTCCTGGGTCAGGTGAGTGCGGTCGCCGTGGCCTAGTGAAGAAGGTGCGAGCTCGTCTCCACCGCGGACTTCGGTTGGATTCCTGGGTCAGGAGAGTGCGGTCGGCGTGGCCTAGTGAAGAAGGTGCGAGCTCGTCTCCACCGCGGACTTCGGTTCGATTCCTGTGTCAGGCGAGTGCGGTCGTCGTGACCTAGTGAAGAAGGTGTGAGCTCGTCTCCACAGCGAACTTCGGTTGGATTCCTGGGTCAGGAGACTGCAGTCGGCGTGGCCTAGTGAAGAAGGTGCGAGCTCGTCTCCTCCGCGGACTTCGGTTCGATTCCTGGGTCAGGCGAGTGTGGTCGGCGTGGCCTAGTGAAGAAGGTGCGAGCTCGTCTCCACCGCGGACTTCGGTTCGATTCCTGTGTCAGGCGAGTGCGGTCAGCGTGGCCTAGTGAAGAAGGTGCGAGCTCGTCTCCACCGCGGACTTCGGTTCGATTCCTGTGTCAGGCGAGTGCGGTCTGCGTGGCCTAGTGAAGAAGGTGCGAGCTCGTCTCCTCCGCGGACTTCGGTTCGATTCCTGGGTCAGGCGAGTGCGGTCGGCGTGGCCTAGTGAAGAAGGTGCGAGCTCGTCTCCACCGCGGACTTCGGTTCGATTCCTGTGTCAGGCGAGTGCGGTCAGCGTGGCCTAGTGAAGAAGGTGCGAGCTCGTCTCCACCGCGGACTTCGGTTCGATTCCTGGGTCAGGCGAGTGCGGTCAGCGTGGCCTAGTGAAGAAGGTGCGAGCTCGTCTCCACCGCGGACTTCGGTTCGATTCCTGGGTCAGGAGAGTGCGGTCGGCGTGGCCTAGTGAAGAAGGTGCGAGCTCGTCTCCACCGCGGACTTCGGTTGGATTCCTGTGTCAGGCGAGTGCGGTCGGCGTGGTCTAGTGAAGAAGGTGCGAGCTCGTATCCACCGCGGACTTCGGTTCGATTCCTGGGTCAGGCGAGTGCGGTCGTCGTGACCTAGTGAAGAAGGTGCGTGTTCGTCTCCACCCCGGACTTCGGTTGGATTCCTGGGTCAGGCGAGTGCGGTCGGCGTGGCCTAGTGAAGAAGGTGCGAGCTCGTCTCCACCACGGACTTCGGTTGGATTCCTGGGTCAGGCGAGTGCGGTCGGCGTGGCCTAGTGAAGAAGGTGCGAGCTCGTCTCCACCGCGGACTTCGGTTCGATTCCTGGGTCAGCCGAGTGCGGTCGGCGTGGCCTAGTGAAGAAGGTGCGAGCTCGTCTCCACCACGGACTTCGGTTGGATTCCTGGGTCAGGAGAGTGCGGTCGGCGTGGCCTAGTGAAGAAGGTGCGAGTTCGTCTCCACCGCGGACTTCGGTTGGATTCCTGGGTCAGGAGAGTGCGGTCGGCGTGGCCTAGTGAAGAAGGTGCGTGTTCGTCTCCACCGCGGACTTCGGTTGGATTCCTGGGTCAGGAGAGTGCGGTCGGCGTGGCCTAGTGAAGAAGGTGCGTGTTCGTCTCCACCGCGGACTTCGGTTGGATTCCTGTGTCAGGAGAGTGCGGTCAGCGTGGCCTAGTGAAGAAGGTGCGAGCTCGTCTCCACCGCGGACTTCGGTTCGATTCCTGAGTCAGGCGAGTGTGGTCGGCGTGGCCTAGTGAAGAAGGTGCGAGCTCGTCTCCACCGCGGACTTCGGTTCGATTCCTGTGTCAGCACGGTGCGCGCAGATCAACTTTTTGGGAAAGAAAAATGTCCATAAAAACGGAAAGTTGATTCTAGACCAAAGTTTTGCAAGAACTCTGAATTTTAAAGTTCGAAAATCTTTCATCTAGCTATTCAAAAGATACAGCCGATTTATTGATCAGTATCGATCTGATTGACTATTGGTGATTGATTTTGTTGAAAAATGCATCTAGAAATGCTACAAGAATGAATTCTAACCTAATTTGCAACGTAGAATTCGAATATGGCATCAAAATCTTTCGCTGATGAGTCAATATGAAGATAGAGGCAAGATATTGATCAGTATCAATCAGACTGATTGGTGTGATTGACTTTGCTAAAAACTCACCTAGGGATGTCGCAAAAATGAATCCTAGTCTCACTTATAACGTAGAATACGAATTTTACATCACATTTATGCCCTGATAGGTCAACATCAAGATAGGGACAAGATATTGATCAGTATCAATCAGACTGATTGGTGTGATTGATTTTGATAAAAATGCATTTGGGAATGCCAGAAGAATAAATGCTACTACCGAAAATGATGCGTTGAATTCAAATCTCGCACTCTTATAGGATAAGATAAAGGCAAGATATTTATCAGTATCGATCTGATTTATTGGAGTGATTGACTGCATTGTACAGTAGGTCACATGAATACTAACACAAAATGATAGAAATGAATGTACATGTATAAATGAATGTACAATAGAAATGATGTACATGTAGAATTCAAGAAATAGAACTATAAGCGTGTGTCAACAAAGTTGTATTGTTAAACTAACAAAAGTAAAAGTAAATTGAGGGATCGTACATGGCGCCCGTTGTAAGCGCAAACAGCTTTGCATAGTCTCGGCGCATATTCATCATGACCAGTTGATTTTCTTTTGTACTGTTCCCATATTTTCAGGAAGTCAGAGTGAACAACCTCGCCGCTCTGCTCCGACCACTTGCCTAAACCTGTATTCGTCATCGTGCAAAACTCACGCACATGGTGCATCACGACGTGAATTTTTGGCCGAACGGCTGATGTTGAGATCCCGGTATGATTCTGCAAATCGATCGATCTGTTCTCGGAAGTCATCGCGTAGCTCTGTCCCATAGCAAGCGTTGACAACCTGCAACAATTGATCAGGATATACATGACGTAAATGAAACATGAAATTCGAAATTTCGAGATGTTTTCTTACCTGGAGAAAACAGCGCAAAGTCCTCACATGTGGAAGGCAAGTGATGGGACACATGGCAGCAAGCACGTCAATTTTGTTCAGTAGCTGCATGCATGAATTGCCGGTAAAACAGCCTCCATGTTGAGGATTTCTCTGGACATGACAGTTTTGTAACCAAGCATCCGCTTGAGGCCAAACACGGAGGATTGCCTCAAAGATTGTGCCGAAAGGTCCTGTCAGCAAATGCAATTCAGGGGGTGGCAGCATCAGTAAAATTAGAGAATCAGGGTTCGCTGGCTTTACTATCGAAGGATGAACCACGCTTTCGAAATGCTTTGATTTTTTTGGATATTTTCCATCCTCGTGGAAATGCCAATACTTTTATCTGAGAGACTGAAAAGTTCTTGGTTCTCATTTCTCTATCAGAGAGTCCTTATGTGAAACTCTGTCGTAAAGAGGGCTCTGGCCGTCCACGCAAAACATCCAAACGTAGAGACCGCCTAATTTTGAGATTTGTTAAAGTTGATCCAAGTCTCTCGTTAACTGAGATGGCTGAGACTAACTGAGTTAACTGAGACTCGTCTATTTCTAAGTCCACTATTCGTAGAAGACTTATTGAGTCGAATCTCAAGAGCTGTAAGAGGCCCTCTCAGATTGAATTATCAGATCAGCATACAAAAAGACGTCTCAGATGGGCAATGAGTCATTGTCAATGGCGAAATCAATGGGATCGGGTTGTCTGGTCTGATGAGGCATCAGTCCGTCTGAAGGATAATGATGGTCGATTGAGATTATGGATAAAATCTGATCAGGAAATTCCGAGACATTTACATCGTCCCCGGGTACAAGCTGGTGCGACTCTACTGATTTGGGCTGGCATTTGGACCAATGGCCGCTCTGAACTTCACATACCCCAAGGAACCATGAATTCTAAACGCTATGTGAATGTTTTACGAATGAACATTGGCCAAATGACAGATCAACTTGGTGATCCATCGACTTGGTTATTTATGGATGATAATGCTACGTGTCACAGGAGTAGTAGAGTCAACTTATGCAAGTCTCAATTAGGGCTTAGGACATTATCTTGGCCAGCTCGTTCTCCTGATCTGAATCCCATAGAAAATGTATGGAGTATTCTAAAACGTAACGTTCGTCGTTCACTGCTACCTACAGATGGCGTATCACAACTTACGTCACTGTTAAAAAGAGAGTGGAGAAAGTTAGATCAGTCAAAAATCAACGATATCATCGAATCAATGCCTAGACGAATTGGTAATGTCATTGACAATAAGGGTAGGGCCACAAAATATTGGCTTCTTAAGAACCGTTACTGTATCATAACTTATCAGATTATATAAGGACATTTAAATATATTAGGGACATGAAATAACATGAAAAATGCATTCTGTATCATACTTATGTTTTATTTAGTCAAATTTTAGGATGATCCACTTTTTATGAAACGGACTGTAGTTGGCTTCTTTCCCAATAAGGCTGTGATCGAACAAATCAATGTGTCTACTAAATTTTCCATTAGAAAACTCGGACAGACCTACTCGACATGTACCGCAAATTGTTTTGGAAGACGGTTGTCCTCTTTCTCATAACCAGAAAAGACATACTCATTGATTAGTCTGTGATTATCTTCCGTGAGAAGCCTCATCGATGACTTATCTCTGCGAAAACAAAGTAAACAAACTCTTTGTAGACTTTCATCATGTGTTAACTTGAACTTACTGTGTGATGCACATGCCATGATACATGTATGATGTGCTAATGAAAGCAGTGACAACAATCAAGTAAAAAAATCTCAAGCTGTTCAGTGTAGTGATCGGAATGAGCAATGCTTGCGGCGTAAACAAATCGACGATTGCAGATAGAGACCACCCACGCGCATGCAGCAGCTGGATGACTGCATTGTCATTTCATGATTAGTCACACTCCGCCTTAGTTCGACCGTACCGTAGATGCCATGTACCGTAGATGACAACATGTACCGTAGATGACCAGTAGATCCGTTTCTTGACGAAGCGCTTTCTCTGTAAAATCATATGATCTAGTACAAGGTAGGGCCTACAGTAGATTCTGATCAAGATAGAAAAAAATATTGTTGATAAACATAGAAAATGAGTAGCTACAGTGTATAGCCTACATGTATTTACAGCACAAAACACGGATAAGTATTTCGATACATTGTATATATTGTATCTATCTTCATAACGAATCATCATCGGCTTATTTGGATGTGAAATTTGAATTCAACGCACCATTTTCGGTAGTAGCATTTATTCTTCTGGCATTCCCAAATGCATTTTTATCAAAATCAATCACACCAATCAGTCTGATTGATACTGATCAATATCTTGCCTCTATCTTGATGTTGACCTATCAGGGCATAAATTTGATGTAAAATTCGAATTCTACGTTATAAGTTAGACTAGGATTCATTTTTGCGACATCCCTAGGTGAGTTTTTAGCAAAGTCAATCACACCAATCAATCTGATCGATACTGATCAATATCTTGCCTCTATCTTCATATTGACTCATCAGCGAAAGATTTTGATGCCATATTCGAATTCTACGTTGCAAATTAGGTTAGAATTCATTCTTGTAGCATTTCTAGATGCATTTTTCAACAAAATCAATCACCAATAGTCAATCAGATCGATACTGATCAATAAATCGGCTGTATCTTTTGAATAGCTAGATGAATGATTTTCGAACTTAAAAATTCAGAGTTCTTGCAAAATTTTGGTCTAGAATCAACTTTCCGTTTTTATGGACATTTTTCTTTCCCAAAAAGTTGATCTGTGCGGTCGCCGTGTCTGGCGAGTGCGGTCGGCGTGGCCTTGTGAAGAAGGTGCGAGCTCGTCTCCACCGCGGACTTCGGTTGGATTCCTGGGTCAGGCGAGTGCGGTCGGCGTGGCCTAGTGAAGAAGGTGCGAGCTCGTCTCCACCACGGATTCGGTTGGATTCCTGTGTCAGGCGAGTGCGGTCGCCGTGGCCTAGTGAAGAAGGTGCGAGCTCGTCTCCACCGCGGACTTCGGTTCGATTCCTGGGTCAGGCGAGTGCGGTCGGAAATCAAGGGTGTTGGTGTCTTGTATTGACTACTGAGTTGTCATTCCCTTTAGATATTTAAATTAGAAAATTTAATGCAAATTAGGTGAAAGTTTAATTTAAAATTTTAAGCTGCGCAACAACGAATGATCCTGGGAGAATATCAAAGTGCAATATAAACATTTGAGGCCACAAATTATCTGCTAACATGTCCAAAAGATGAATGTTTTCAACTGAGAGTTTATAAAGCGTAATAATTCCTTTCACATGCTCACATCATATTTGACCTTTAATTTCGAAGAGTTTACAAACATTGAAGTTTCTCGTCAGTTTTCGACAAAAGTTGAAATGATAAGAGAAAGATGATGCGGTCTGTTATTAAAGCGTCATCATGAAAACCTAAATGATAACATTCCACAGGTGCGCTAATTTATTCCTTTCAACTGAATGGAATTTGCGGCAGTCTTTGAGCGCTTCCGCGTATCAACATTTTTTAAAGGGAAGGAACCTCTTTTAATAAACATGAAAAATAAACTTCAATTTTTGTATATTTCAAATGCACTTTTCTGCAAATTTCTTTCATTTCCTCGATGTTTAACCGTTTGTGAAGTCACTGCTTCATGAAGGCAGTGTGAAAGCTGAATGCATTATCGGAGGCCTGGACCACGAGAATAATGCAATTAATACGGATATCTTTGCAGGAGTTGCGAAATAACTATATATATAGTGATAGTTAAATACTGATCTTTGTTGACTAGCTATGGCGTGATATAAACCGAACCGTAGGTGAGATTTATATCTGTCGAATAAAAGCAACATGTAAAGGTTTCATCATGGCTAAATCTAGTTTAGCAGGTCTCAAGAAGGGCAACTGGTTGTAAACATCCCGAGGGCGAAACCAGAGGGATGCTTACATGAACAACTGCCCGAAAGTGAGGCCTTCTATGGACGAGATTTAGCCATGATATAACCATGTCTTTCGTCGAATAAAGGACTTGTCATAATTAGGAAATATGGAGAAAAGTCCTTCTGATTGATGTTATGTCTTTATTTTGAATTGGCAAGGCCTTTCAGCCGTCACCGACGGTCATCTTCAGGCAACTGACTGAAAGGCCTTGCCAATTCAAAATAAAGACATAACATCAATCAGAAGGACTTTTCTCCATATTTCCTAATTAATAACCATGTCTGTTTGACGTTGATTATTGATTTATAGAAACACGAGTAAACACATCCCGGGGAATTATACACCATTTCCAGTTTAATTTCAGACAACATCAACTATATTTCAGATATCATCAAATTAATTTCAGCTATGGTAATTTATATTTCAGACAAGGTCAATTTAATTTCAGATATCTTTTGTGCTCTATATTCATAAAACATGACTGCGCTTATTGATCCATTGGGGCCTACTGTTCTTGACATACAAAAATTGAAAGCGCTGATGCAACAGATAGGCCCATCATATCACAACTATGCGCATGCATCTTCATGCAAATGCACGTTGAAACTAAAATAGCGAAAAAGAAGCCTGTATTCGCAATCTGGAATCAGTGTCTCCTTTGGACATGAAATGCTTCTAAGCAATCATATGACACTATAGCCATAAAATATTCTCTGCTTTTATTATAATTCCTTGTATATCGCTACTCCTCCCATACTGTTTTTCCCTGAAGACTTGAACATAGATGATAAAACTACATTTCGCTTGCATCACTTGCTATATATTTGCATTTCAAAATACATTTGAACACAAAAAACTTTTCAAAAAGTCATCAAAAGTCACATGCCGCCTTGCATATCTTGCAAGTCTATGGCTCTCGAATGGAAGGACAGAGAATGATTGAAGCAACGAAGACAATCTTGCATTGATACTTGCGTCACAGCATGATTGACTTCGTCTTCCAATCGGCGCATTCTTTGCTCAACAAGGGGTATTTCTCCTGCCGTAACTGGAGGATTGCCCAATGCAGTCTTGACATGATTCTTTATTTTGCTCCAAATATTCTCAATTGGATTAAACATACACGAATAAGGAGGTAGTCCAAGCAATTCTGCACCATTGAATTCAGGTTCTTCTAAGACGCTTCAAATCGACAATGGCATGGGGCATTGTCGGAAATCACAACTACAGAATTCAAATCATGTCCGGCAAAGCTGTGCGCTCTCAGCATGGAGCGAAGCCACTCATTGGCGTCATCGGCCTTAAAATTGCCTCGACGCGTGATAAAGCCAGTCAGTCCAGTGGACGTCATCCCTGAGATAAGGTGTAAATTTGGACCTTTTGAATTTGGCAGAATTATTTTTGCCCGATCACCTCGGCGAGACCAACCTTCTGTCCTTTTGCAAAACTGGTTGAAGTTTGTTTCGTCAACGAATATCAGCTGCCTGCCGTATCTTAGATACTCCGACATCTGAAGACAACATTCTCTCCTCTTAGTCTTGTTTTGATCGCTGTTCATTGACTGTGGCTCTTTATGGATTTTCTTCAATGTCATGATATGACCATCCAAATAATTGCCCACAGTGGAGACAGAGACGGAGGTGGTGAACGCTTGGTGAATCCTTTCTGCAGCCTGCTTCAGGGTCGTTTGACTGTTCTCTTCAAAGCATGAGATTACGGTTTGTATCTGCTCAGGTGAAAGCTTTTTCGTCTTGTATCCACCACGTTTCTTGAATTGAATTCGATTTTGACGAATCCAATGATACGCTGTCTTCTTATTGATTTTTAGCAAACGTGCTGTACCTATCCAGTCGTCACCATATCCAGCGTACCAAAAGGATTCGCTCTCTATCAGTGAATGAATGCCTTGAGTAGCTGCCTCTCACTGTTGGCTCATCCACACTGTCGTCAATGCTTAACGTGTCAGACATCTTGTCATCAGAAAATCCTGCCAAATTGTGATTTAAAGCATTTGAAATCTGATCATAATATTCGAAATACAAATGCTTTGAAAATTTCCGAGGATATCTACCTCAGACAGGTAGCAGCTGAAATATAATTGATATCTTCTGAAATTAATATGATGATATCTGAAATATAACTGACCATTCCGAAATATAACTGACCATTCTGAAATTAAACTGGAAATGGTGTAGAAATCTGAGTAAACAGATCCCGGGAATGATAGAAATACGAGTAAACAGATCCCGGGGAATGATAGAAATCTGAGTAAACAGATCCCGGGGAATGATAGAAATCTGAGTAAACAGATCCCGGGGAATGATAGAAATCTCAGTAAACAGATCTCGCGAAATGATAGACATCTGAGTAAACAGATCCCGGGAATGATAGAAATACGAGTAAACAGATCCCGGGGAATGATAGAAATCTCAGTAAACAGATCCCGGGGAATGATAGAAATCTCAGTAAACAGATCTCGCGAAATGATAGACATCTGAGTAAACAGATCCCGGGAATGATAGAAATACGAGTAAACAGATCCCCGGGAATGATAGAAATCTGAGTAAACAGATCCCCGGGAATGATAGAAATACGAGTAAACAGATCCCGGGGAATGATAGAAATCTCAGTAAACAGATCCCGGGGAATGATAGAAATCTCAGTAAACAGATCTCGGGGAATGATAGAAATCTGAGTAAACAGATCCCGGGGAATGATAGAAATACGAGTAAACAGATCCCGGGAATGATAGAAATCTGAGTAAACAGATCCCCGGGAATGATAGAAATCTGAGTAAACAGATCCCGGGGAATGATAGAAATCTGAGTAAACAGATCTCGCGGAATGATAGAAATCTGAGTAAACAGATCCCCGGGAATGATAGAAATCTGAGTAAACAGATCCCGGGGAATGATAGAAATCTGAGTAAACAGATCTCGCGGAATGATAGAAATCTGAGTAAACAGATCCCGGGGAATGATAGAAATCTGAGTAAACAGATCCCCGGGAATGATAGAAATCTGAGTAAACAGATCTCGGGGAATGATAGAAATCTGAGTAAACAGATCCCCGGGAATGATAGAAATCTGAGTAAACAGATCCCGGGGAATGATAGAAATCTGAGTAAACAGATCCCGGAATGATAGAAATCTAAGTAAACAGATGTCGGGAATGATAGAAATCTGAGTAAACAGATCCTCTCAGGCGTTTACGTTTCATATCGCTATCACATAGATAGGAAAATTACATAATAGAGTTAAACATACACGGTTTAACAAGCAGCATCAACTATTTGTGTTAATGATATCAGTTTTGATAATCGATAAAGAAAGTAGACAATACCATAGATAGAAGCATCATGTTACTGTGAATGCCACAGAATTGACTTTTATCAATGAATCAATCAATTCTATTTGACCAATTTCCGTTGTGATATTGCAAATTATCAGATTAGAGTTTTACATAGAACACTTCACAGGAGGTTGATGATATATCCATGGACTTCTATAATATAGCATCTGGACAGAAATCTGAACAGATATCATTGACCCTTCTATACGAAATGAGGCTGACTGTTTGAATCGATGTCATTCATACAGAAGTTATGTGTATTGTATTCTTGTTATTCTTGCTCTGCGGGCGTTGTTAATTAGTGTTTTTCAAATCATCAGCGATGTTTGTGGAGAAAGGAGAATGCTGAGCACATGCTCTGTGTTTGTGTACCGGTATAAGAATGACAGTAAATTTAAAGACTTTCCACCTACATTTCATTGCTTATCTTTGAAAAATAAGCCACAGAATCTATCGATAAAGAACAATGTGATTTACGCCGACGACCAAACCAAAATTACTCTTCTTTGGTGGCAAAGTTAATACATTCTCACAATTGTCTTCCTCAACAACAAGAAGAAATTTCAATCGATATGGAAGCATAGCCCTCAAATGTGAAATGAAAACTGACTTCGTTCGTCGCCTCAAATTAAACTAAAAAATTGTGTGAATACGAGTAAACCTATACTCGTACTTTTTGAATTTCGGAGCGACAGAAATCTGATTGCAAAGTTACAGACGAGTATATTCTCCTGAACTCATCCTTGCAACGATCGAAGAATTCAACACAATAAAGATCATGCACTTTTTTATCTTATTTTACACAGCGATTTTAGACCCTATATGGATAATGCATATCTCATAGGATGGATCATGAAATTTCATTAAGTGATGCAAAAATAATACAAGTTTTCAGTGCTATTGCATTATCTTCTATCACACAATCGAAATGAGCACCCTGTATGGATATGGCTATTTCTGAATAATATTTATAAAATAAAGAGCTCGATTCTATCCTGGTGCATGTTGCATCAATATTCTGAGCTTCTATGCGCCACTATGGCATTAAAGGCAAAGCAACAAGCAGATGTAGTTTTTTCTTTGGTGTTGGTTCATCGAAAGTTCCCGAATGAATAAAGTCATTTCAGGAAGTAAATCCGAAACCAATAACCAATCCACGAATCAACGTAGCACTTTGTGTTATTTGATGTGCTGCTTCACTTGGAAAAGGGAAGATATGACCTAATATTTGTAAAAAAGTGTAAACCTGAAATGGATTCCAAAGGATTAATTATCTGACTTTGATTATTGATGAACTCTCTTTTAAAATCTTGTGTGTTCGTAAATAATTTCTGTAAATAGCAGCACTCCAATGTTTTATTTAATTCAAAAAATAGTAGCCAGCAGATCTATGTGAATGACATTGATTGATACATGAAAAAGTTTCCTCAGATAACTCATTTGCCAATGTGCAAAGTCAGACTGAAAAAGGGACTATAGGAATCATACTTCAAAATTGATGTAAATCGGCAAGATCTTCCAGATATAGTTGCACATTATCAACCGATGCATGCAATGCATCAATATGAAATACAATATCAGCCTCATCTCGTATACGTGCTATTTTAGATATCTGTCCAGATGCTATATTATAGAAGTCCATGATATATCTCAGAGCATCGTCAGAATCTATGAACATTCAAATTTTATAGCTGTCAAAGATCTTCCTCTATTTGTTATGAAATTGTAGATATCAACGGCATTTCTTGAGATTTCCATGTATAATTTGCCGTTTTAGAGCATGAAGAACTTTCTATGTGCTAATGTATTGCAATGAAGGAGTGCAATAATAGTTATTTGCGCAACTAGTGTAAAATATCCATCTTTATTGCTTTCTTCGAGGTCAACATATCTATACACGAGCCCGAAGGGCGAGGACATAGAATGTTGATCGAGCAGAAAGCAAAAGATGGATATCTTTGCACGAGTTGTGTAGGTAATTTTATTTTTCACCGATATCATGACCATTATGACTAATCTAATTCTATGGTGAAATAATAAGCGGTTTTTATACAATTCAATCGCATATATCTATATAGAAATCTATAATTCAACCAGTCCAATAATGAAAATATTACTGCACGCCCGTGCAGCAATCTGCTTTACAGGTAAAATAAAGTGACAGGATATCTACATTATACGCACGGTGAAAAATAAAGACTGTTTATTGAACTCTTCGGACAGCATGAACTTATGGAAGCAGTAATCATAGAGATTATTACACTGTAAAATATAACTGAACATTATGAGTGATAAATCTCTAGTATGAACACATTTTCACATCAATTTGATTTATTCTTTAAAATGAAATAAACTTGAATCAGTGCAGTCAACTAAATAATGTCATCTATAAACAGTCAGATTATCATTTAAGTGAAATGTGAGGATTTTATTGCGAAGCTAATACACTCATATAACCGTGATACATACAAAGTTTCTATAGAATGAATCCCAATTGATATTTCTAATTGAAACACAATCTTATTCCGAGGTTTCTTACAGGATGTTATTGTATTCCAACTTCAATCTATTTTTGAAACATTTCCTAGTAAAAATAGAACAAACATTCTAAAGATATCACAATATCCACAGCTGAAAGGCATTTGACATTTGTAAGAACCGGGAATGAATCGTTTTCTGCAACAAGTTTCTCAACGTCTATTTGGAGAATCATTGCTTGAAAATTTGAAAATATATGTTGACATTTCCTTTATGAAAGATTTGCATGAGAAGTCATCTTTCATTCATTCTTCATTCAGCAAATTAATGAACCAGACTTATTGCTCTCATGTTACAAGCAGTTTTTAAAATAGTTATTTAAAAATAGTCCTAAAAATAGTTATTTGGAAAATTATCATGTGATAAGTTCATAGCTTATTTTTCACGTAAAAGCTTAGAAATTCAAGATATCATTATAGCTATCAACAAAATTTGACATTGAAGAGCAACCAATAATAAACCAATAATTAGTTCAAGTTTCTGCAGGGAACGAGGCCGAAAATGAGACTTTCACAGAATGATGTACACCTCATAGTCCGGCAGCCAGTACGCCAGCACGAGTTTGTGCAGGGAACGAGGCCGACAATGAGACTTTCAGAGAATGATGTACACCTCATAGTCCGGCAGCCAGCACGAGTTTGTGCAGGGAACGAGGCCGAACATGAGACTTCCACAGAATGATGTACACCTCACAGTCCGGCAGCCAGCACGAGTTTGTGCAGGGAACGAGGCCGACAATGAGACTTTCACAGAATGATGTACACCTCATAGTCCGGCAGCCATTACGAGTTTGTGCAGGGAACGAGGCCGACAATGAGACTTTCACAGAATGATGTACACCTCATAGTCCGGCAGCCAACACGAGTTTGTGCAGGGAACGAGGCCGACAATGAGACTTTCACAGAATGATGTACACCTCATAGTCCGGCAGCCAGCACGAGTTTGTGCAGGGAACGAGGCCGACAATGAGACTTTCACAGAATGATGTGCACCTCATAGTCCGGCAGCCAGAGTGAGTTTCTGCAGGGAACGAGGCCGACAATGAGACTTCCACAGAATGATGTACACCTCATAGTCCGGCAGCCATTACGAGTTTGTGCAGGGAACGAGGCCGACAATGAGACTTTCACAGAATGATGTACATCTCATAGTCCGGCAGCCATTACGAGTTTGTGCAGGGAACGAGGCCGACAATGAGACTTTCACAGAATGATGTGCACCTCATAGTCCGGCAGCCAGCACGAGTTTGTGCAGGGAACGAGGCCGACAATGAGACTTTCACAGAATGATGTACACCTCATAGTGCGGCAGCCAACACGAGTTTGTGCAGGGAACGAGGCCGACAATGAGACTTTCACAGAATGATGTACACCTCATAGTCCGGCAGCCAGCACGAGTTTGTGCATGGAACGAGGCCGACAATGAGACTTTCACAGAATGATGTACACCTCATAGTCCGGCAGCCAGCACGAGTTTGTGCAGGGAACGAGGCCGACAATGAGACTTTCACAGAATGATGTGCACCTCATAGTCCGGCAGCCAGCACGAGTTTGTGCAGTGAACGAGGCCGACAATGAGACTTTCACAGAATGATGTACACCTCATAGTCCGGCAGCCAGCACGAGTTTGTGCAGGGAACGAGGCCGACAATGAGACTTTCACAGAATGATGTACACCTCATAGTCCGGCAGCCATTACAAGTTTCTGCAGGGAACGACGCCGACAATGAGACTTTCACAGAATGATGTGCACCTCATAGTCCGGCAGCCATTACAAGTTTGTGCAGTGAACGAGGCCGACAATGAGACTTTCACAGAATGATGTGCACCTCGTAGTCCGGCAGCCATCACGAGTTTGTGCAGGGAACGAGGCCGAACATGAGACTTTCACAGAATGATGTACACCTCATAGTCTGGCAGCCAGCACGAGTTTGTGCAGGGAACGAGGCCGACAATGAGACTTTCACAGAATGATGTACACCTCATAGTCCGGCAGCCAGCACGAGTTTGTGCAGGGAACGAGGCCGACAATGAGACTTTCACAGAATGATGTGCACCTCATAGTCCGGCAGCCAGCACGAGTTTGTGCAGGGAACGAGGCCGACAATGAGACTTTCACAGAATGATGTGCACCTCATAGTCCGGCAGCCAGCACGAGTTTGTGCAGGGAACGAGGCCGAACATGAGACTTTCACAGAATGATGTACACCTCATACTCCGGCAGCCAGCACGAGTTTGTGCAGGGAACGAGACCGACAATCAGACTTTCAGAGAATGATGTACACCTCATAGTCCGGCAGCCAGCACGAGTTTGTGCAGGGAACGAGGCCGACAATGAGACTTTCACAGAATGATGTACACCTCATAGTCCGGCAGCCAGTACGCCAGCACGAGTTTCTGCAGGGAACGAGGCCGACAATGAGACTTTCACAGAATGATGTACACCTCATAGTCCGGCAGCCAGCACGAGTTTCTGCGGTGAACGAGCCCGACAATGAGACTTTCAGAGAATGATGTGCACCTCATAGTCCGGCAGCCAGCACGAGTTTGTGCAGGGAACGAGCCCGACAATGAGACTTTCACAGAATGATGTGCACCTCATAGTCCGGCAGCCAGCACGAGTTTGTGCAGGGAACGAGGCCGACAATGAGACTTTCACAGAATGATGTACACCTCATAGTCCGGCAGCCATTACGAGTTTGTGCAGGGAACGAGGCCGACAATGAGACTTTCACAGAATAATGTACACCTCATAGTCCGGCAGCCAGCACGAGTTTGTGCAGGGAACGAGGCCGACAATGAGACTTTCACAGAATGATGTACACCTCATAGTCCGGCAGCCAGCACGAGTTTGTGCAGGGAACGAGGCCGACAATGAGACTTTCACAGAATGATGTACACCTCATAGTCCGGCAGCCAGCACGAGTTTGTGCAGGGAACGAGGCCGACAATGAGACTTTCACAGAATGATGTGCACCTCATAGTCCGGCAGCCAGCGCGAGTTTGTGCAGTGAACGAGGCCGACAATGAGACTTTCACAGAATGATGTACACCTCATACTCCGGCAGCCATTACAAGTTTGTGCAGGGAACGAGGCCGACAATGAGACTTTCACAGAATGATGTACACCTCATAGTCCGGCAGCCAGCACGAGTTTGTGCAGGGAACGAGGCCGACAATGAGACTTTCACAGAATGATGTACATCTCATTGTCCGGCAGCCAGCACGAGTTTCTGCAGGGAACGAGGCCGAACATGAGACTTCCACAGAATGATGTACACCTCATAGTCCGGCATGCAGCCATCACGAGTTTGTGCAGGGAACGAGGCCGACAATGAGACTTTCACAGAATGATGTACACCTCATAGTCCGGCAGCCAGCACGAGTTTGTGCAGGGAACGAGGCCGACAATGAGACTTTCACAGAATGATGTACACCTCATAGTCCGGCAGCCAGCACGAGTTTGTGCAGTGAACGAGGCCGACAATGAGACTTTCACAGAATGATGTACACCTCATACTCCGTCAGCCAGCACGAGTTTGTGCAGGGAACGAGACCGAACATGAGACTTTCACAGAATGATGTACACCTCATAGTCCGGCAGCCAGCACGAGTTTGTGCAGGGAACGAGGCCGACAATGAGACTTTCAGAGAATGATGTACATCTCATAGTCCGGCAGCCAGCACGAGTTTGTGCAGGGAACGAGGCCGACAATGAGACTTTCACAGAATGATGTACACCTCATACTCCGGCAGCCAGCACGAGTTTGTGCAGGGAACGAGGCCGACAATGAGACTTTCACAGAATGATGTACATCTCATAGTCCGGCAGCCAGCAGGAGTTTGTGCAGGGAACGAGGCCGACAATGAGACTTTCACAGAATGATGTACACCTCATAGTCCGGCAGCCAGCACGAGTTTGTGCAGGGAACGAGGCCGACAATGAGACTTTCACAGAATGATGTGCACCTCATAGTCCGGCAGCCAGCATTAGTTTGTGCAGGGAACGAGGCCGACAATGAGACTTTCACAGAATGATGTGCACCTCGTAGTCCGGCAGCCATTACAAGTTTGTGCAGGGAACGACGCCGACAATGAGACTTTCAGAGAATGATGTACACCTCATAGTCCGGCAGCCAGCACGATCGTGTGCAGGGAACGAGACCGACAATGAGACTTTCAGAGAATGATGTACACCTCATAGTCCGGCAGCCAGCACGAGTTTCTGAAGGGAACGAGGCCGACAATGAGACTTTCAGAGAATGATGTACACCTCATAGTCCGGCAGCCATCACGAGTTTCTGCAGGGAACGAGGCCGACAATGAGACTTTCACAGAATGATGTACACCTCATAGTCCGGCAGCCAACACGAGTTTCTGCGGTGAACGAGGCCGACAATGAGACTTTCACAGAATGATGTACACCTCATAGTCCGGCAGCCATCACGAGTTTGTGCAGGGAACGAGGCCGACAATGAGACTTTTAGAGAATGATGTACACCTCATAGTCCGGCAGCCAGCACGAGTTTCTGCGGTGAACGAGCCCGACAATGAGACTTTCAGAGAATGATGTGCACCTCATAGTCCGGCAGCCAGCACGAGTTTGTGCAGGGAACGAGGCCGACAATGAGACTTTCACAGAATGATGTACACCTCATAGTCCGGCAGCCAGCACGAGTTTGTGCAGGGAACGAGGCCGACAATGAGACTTTCACAGAATGATGTACACCTCATAGTCCGGCAGCCAGCACGAGTTTGTGCAGGGAACGAGGCCGACAATGAGACTTTCACAGAATGATGTGCACCTCATAGTCCGGCAGCCAGCGCGAGTTTGTGCAGTGAACGAGGCCGACAATGAGACTTTCACAGAATGATGTACACCTCATTGTCCGGCAGCCATTACAAGTTTGTGCAGGGAACGAGGCCGACAATGAGACTTTCACAGAATGATGTACACCTCATAGTCCGGCAGCCAGCACGAGTTTGTGCAGGGAACGAGGCCGACAATGAGACTTTCACAGAATGATGTACATCTCATTGTCCGGCAGCCAGCACGAGTTTCTGCAGGGAACGAGGCCGAACATGAGACTTCCACAGAATGATGTACACCTCATAGTCCGGCATGCAGCCATCACGAGTTTGTGCAGGGAACGAGGCCGACAATGAGACTTTCACAGAATGATGTACACCTCATAGTCCGGCAGCCAGCACGAGTTTGTGCAGGGAACGAGGCCGACAATGAGACTTTCACAGAATGATGTACACCTCATAGTCCGGCAGCCAGCACGAGTTTGTGCAGGGAACGAGGCCGACAATGAGACTTTCACAGAATGATGTACACCTCATACTCCGGCAGCCAGCACGAGTTTGTGCAGGGAACGAGACCGAACATGAGACTTTCACAGAATGATGTACACCTCATAGTCCGGCAGCCAGCACGAGTTGTTGCCGGGAACGAGGCCGACAATGAGACTTTCAGAGAATGATGTACATCTCATAGTCCGGCAGCCAGCACGAGTTTGTGCAGGGAACGAGGCCGACAATGAGACTTTCACAGAATGATGTACACCTCATACTCCGGCAGCCAGCACGAGTTTGTGCAGGGAACGAGGCCGACAATGAGACTTTCACAGAATGATGTACATCTCATAGTCCGGCAGCCAGCAGGAGTTTGTGCAGGGAACGAGGCCGACAATGAGACTTTCACAGAATGATGTACACCTCATAGTCCGGCAGCCAGCACGAGTTTGTGCAGGGAACGAGGCCGACAATGAGACTTTCACAGAATGATGTGCACCTCGTAGTCCGGCAGCCAGCATTAGTTTGTGCAGGGAACGAGGCCGAACATGAGACTTTCACAGAATGATGTGCACCTCGTAGTCCGGCAGCCATTACAAGTTTGTGCAGGGAACGACGCCGACAATGAGACTTTTAGAGAATGATGTACACCTCATAGTCCGGCAGCCAGCACGATCGTATGCAGGGAACGAGGCCGACAATGAGACTTTCACAGAATGATGTGCACCTCATAGTCCGGCAGCCAGCGCGAGTTTGTGCAGGGAACGAGGCCGACAATGAGACTTTCACAGAATGATGTACACCTCATAGTGCGGCAGCCATTACAAGTTTCTGCAGGGAACGACGCCGACAATGAGACTTTCACAGAATGATGTGCACCTCATAGTCCGGCAGCCATTACAAGTTTGTGCAGGGAACGAGGCCGACAATGAGACTTTCACAGAATGATGTGCACCTCATAGTCCGGCAGCCAGCACGAGTTTGTGCAGTGAACGAGGCCGACAATGAGACTTTCACAGAATGATGTACACCTCATTGTCCGGCAGCCATTACAAGTTTGTGCAGGGAACGAGGCCGACAATGAGACTTTCACAGAATGATGTGCACCTGATAGTCCGGCAGCCAGCACGAGTTTCTGCAGGGAACGAGGCCGACAATGAGACTTTCACAGAATGATGTACACCTCATAGTCCGGCAGCCATTAAAAGTTTGTGCAGGGAGCGAGGCCGACAATGAGACTTTCACAGAATGATGTGCACCTCATAGTCCGGCAGCCAGCACGAGTTTGTGCAGGGAACGAGGCCGACAATGAGACTTTCACAGAATGATGTACACCTCATAGTCCGGCAGCCAGCACGAGTTTGTGCAGGGAGCGAGGCCGACAATGAGACTTTCACAGAATGATGTACACCTCATAGTCCGGCAGCCATCACGAGTTTCTGCAGGGAACGAGGTCGACAATGAGACTTTCACAGAATGATGTACACCTCATAGTCTGGCAGCCAGAGCGAGTTTGTGCAGGGAACGAGGCCGACAATGAGACTTTCACAGAATGATGTGCACCTCATAGTGCGGCAGCCATCACGAGTTTGTGCAGGGAACGAGGCCGACAATGAGACTTTCACAGAATGATGTACACCTCATAGTCCGGCAGCCAGCACGAGTTTCTGCAGGGAACGACGCCGACAATGAGACTTTCACAGAATGATGTGCACCTCATAGTCCGGCAGCCAGCACGAGTTTGTGCAGGGAACTAGACCGACAATGAGACTTTCAGAGAATGATGTGCACCTCATAGTCCGGCAGCCAGAGTGAGTTTCTGCAGGGAACGAGGCCGACAATGAGACTTTCAGAGAATGATGTACACCTCATAGTCCGGCAGCCAGCACGAGTTTGTGCAGGGAACGAGGCCGACAATGAGACTTTCACAGAATGATGTACACCTCATAGTCTGGCAACCAGCTCGAGTGTGTGCAGGGAACGAGGCCGAACATGAGACTGTCACAGAATGATGTACACCTCATAGTCCGGCAGCCATTACAAGTTTCTGCAGGGAACGACGCCGACAATGAGACTTTCACAGAATGATGTGCACCTCATAGTCCGGCAGCCATTACAAGTTTTTGCAGGGAACGAGGCCGACAATGAGACTTTCACAGAATGATGTACACCTCATAGTCCGGCAGACATCACGAGTTTCTGCAGGGAACGACGCCGACAATGAGACTTTCACAGAATGATGTACACCTCATAGTCCGGCAGCCAGCACGAGTTTGTGCAGGGAACGAGGCCGACAATGAGACTTTCACAGAATGATGTACACCTCATAGTCCGGCAGCCAGCACGAGTTTGTGCAGGGAACGAGACCGACAATGAGACTTTCACAGAATGATGTACACCTCATAGTCCGGCAGCCAGCACGAGTTTGTGCAGGGAACGAGGCCGACAATGAAACTTGCAGAGAATGATGTACACCTCATAGTCCGGCAGCCAGCACGAGTTTGTGCAGGGAACGAGGCCGACAATGAGACTTTCACAGAATGATATACACCTCATAGTCCGGCAGCCAGCACGAGTTTCTGCAATGAACGAGGCCGACAATGAGACTTTCACAGAATGACGTGCACCTTATAGTGCGGCAGCCAGCACGAGTTTGTGCAGGGAACGAGGCCGAAAATGAGACTTTCAGAGAATGATGTACACCTCATAGTCCGGCAGCCAGCACGAGTTTCTGCAGGGAACGAGGCCGACAATGAGACTTTCACAGAATGATGTGCACCTCATAGTCCGGCAGCCAGCACGAGTTTGTGCAGGGAACTAGACCGACAATGAGACTTTCAGAGAATGATGTGCACCTCATAGTCCGGCAGCCAGAGTGAGTTTCTGCAGGGAACGAGGCCGACAATGAGACTTTCACAGAATGATGTACACCTCATAGTCCGGCAGCCAGCACGAGTTTGTGCAGGGAACGAGGTCGACAATGAGGTTTTCACAGAATGATGTACACCTCATAGTCCGGCAGCCATCACGAGTTTCTGCAGGGAACGAGGCCGAACATGATACTTCCACAGAATGATGTACACCTCATAGTCCGGCATGCAGCCAGCACGAGTTTGTGCAGGGAAAACGGCCGAAAATGAGACTTTCACAGAATGATGTGCACCTCATAGTCCGGCAGCCATTACAAGTTTGTGCAGGGAACGAGGCCGACAATGAGACTTTCACAGAATGATGTGCACCTCGTAGTCTGGCAGCCAGCACGAGTTTCTGCAGGGAACGAGGCCGAACATGAGACTTTCACAGAATGATGTACACCTCATAGTCCGGCAGCCAGCACGAGTTTGTGCAGGGAACGAGGCCGACAATGAGACTTTCACAGAATGATGTACACCTCATAGTCCGGCAGACATCACGAGTTTCTGCAGGGAACGACGCCGACAATGAGACTTTCACAGAATGATGTACACCTCATACTCCGGCAGCCAGCACGAGTTTGTGCAGGGAACGAGGCCGACAATGAGACTTTCACAGAATGATGTACACCTCATAGTCCGGCAGCCAGCACGAGTTTGTTCAGGGAACGAGGCCGACAATGAGACTTTCACAGAATGATGTACACCTCATAGTCCGGCAGCCAGCACGAGTTTCTGCAGGGAACGAGGCCGACAATGAAACTTGCAGAGAATGATGTACACCTCATAGTCCGGCAGCCATTACAAGTTTCTGCAGGGAACGAGGCCGAACATGATACTTCCACAGAATGATGTACACCTCATAGTCCGGCATGCAGCCAGCACGAGTTTGTGCAGGGAAAACGGCCGAAAATGAGACTTTCACAGAATGATGTGCACCTCATAGTCCGGCAGCCATTACAAGTTTGTGCAGGGAACGAGGCCGACAATGAGACTTTCACAGAATGATGTGCACCTCGTAGTCTGGCAGCCAGCACGAGTTTGTGCAGGGAACGAGGCCGAACATGAGACTTTCACAGAATGATGTACACCTCATAGTCCGGCAGCCAGCACGAGTTTGTGCAGGGAACGAGGCCGACAATAAGACTTTCACAGAATGATGTACACCTCATAGTCCGGCAGACATCACGAGTTTCTGCAGGGAACGACGCCGACAATGAGACTTTCACAGAATGATGTACACCTCATACTCCGGCAGCCAGCACGAGTTTGTGCAGGGAACGAGGCCGACAATGAGACTTTCACAGAATGATGTACACCTCATAGTCCGGCAGCCAGCACGAGTTTGTGCAGGGAACGAGGCCGACAATGAGACTTTCACAGAATGATGTACACCTCATAGTCCGGCAGCCAGCACGAGTTTGTGCAGGGAACGAGGCCGACAATGAAACTTGCAGAGAATGATGTACACCTCATAGTCCGGCAGCCATTACAAGTTTGTGCAGGGAACGAGGCCGACAATGAGACTTTCACAGAATGATGTACACCTCATAGTCCGGCAGCCAACACGAGTTTGTGCAGGGAACGAGGCCGACAATGAGACTTTCACAGAATGATGTGCACCTCATAGTCCGGCAGCCAGCACGAGTTTGTGCAGGGAACGAGGCCGAACATGAGACTTTCACAGAATGATGTGCACCTCATAGTCCGGCAGCCAGAGTGAGTTTCTGCAGGGAACGAGGCCGACAATGAGACTTTCACAGAATGATGTACACCTCATAGTCCGGCAGCCAGCACGAGTTTCTGCAGGGAACGAGGCCGACAATGAGACTTTCACAGAATGATGTGAACTCCGTGCCTACTTCAAGTCTGTGCGTCTGCCGAGCTCTACCTCAGGTTTTTCTTCTTCCTGTCAGACAGGATCAAGGAAAACTACAGGTAAATCCATCGGGACGCAGATTGAAGTTTTCTTTAATATTTCCATTAATTGAAAAGTTATCTCAAAGTCTTTTATCTCTGTTTTTGTGATGTCTCTGATGAATCATGTATGCGAGAATGTGGCTAGCTGTGGCTAAAATGCTATCATGTTTGTCGACATTTGGAGACTGGCTGCATGTGAATGTGTTTAGTATCATAGACAAAATGCCTAAATTTATGGCTCTAGACTTTTTAGTTCTCACTCAATTAGAAAATTCTGAGAAATAAAAGTTTGTTGAAAGCCTCAATCTACAACAATTTGTGCATCCAATTGGAATTCCGTGTAATTTCCTTGATCCTGTCTGACAACAGGAGGAACCGGGTAGAACCTGACAGACGTGCAGAGTCGCATTGGGCACATAGGGTACATTCTGTTAGTTGGAATAGAATAGACAACGGCGACAAAACAAAGCGGAACGTCGAATATCTATGGTTGCGATGCTGGGGCTATCCATAAACTACAATTCTGCCGCCAGAATCTAGCTTGAGAACAGCGACAGAAGAAGTCCGACTTGTCGCTGTGTTTAAGTTTAGGCATCGTTGTCATGATAACATATGTCCTCCACGTACTATTGCTTTCAGCGTCTATGGCCGTTCTATAGGTTTGCCCGATCAAGAAGTTTATAATACGCTTCATGTTAACTCTATACATTTCAATTGCAGAATTATCGTTTCAAATGCAAACTGTCATATCAACAGCACAATGAAAGCAATACCTTTCAAAATAAAAACCACAATGATTAGGAAAGAAAGAGTTTATCCCGAGCTTTCACTCGTCATACAGCGAGCATAATCATGGGAGTGAAAATACGAGGGGACATGAAACAGTTAAATGGATGATGCGATAGAGATGATTCAGTACACATGTGAAGGCAAGGATGGACTCCTATCATAATGCACGCGTTGACAGACCCCCAGGAACAAACAGTTCGGCCACTTGCTTGTTTACATGAGACAGACCAGGATTTACATTGACCGTCTGTTGCTGATAAGCTCTAATAAACGGACTTTCTACAACTTTTCTGGTGTGGACATCATTACATTTAAAAATTATTTTAGAATCGTCATAATCAAAAGAATGATCACAATTGATGGAATGAACATGCATAGCATCATTCAAATTATGATTCTTCAAATCCCTTTTGTGTTCACTCACCCTAGTGGTTAATGAACGACAAGTTTCACCAACATAAAAATAGTCACAGTTATTACAAATGATGCGACAAACACCAGCGTTACCTTGTTTGTTTGGAGCATTCGACATCAAAACAGATCTCAATTTGTTCGGGTAAGAAAAGCTAACATCACTTGATTATGCTCGCTGTATAAACTTTTTCTTTCCTACTAATTGTGGTTTCCATTTTGAATTCTGACTACGGGTGTTATTACCTCTGATGCAATCAAAGCACTTGTGATCTGCAGCTGCAGATAGAAAACTTCCGAATGGAGTACAGCATTGTTTCAAGTAAATTATTGTAACTAAGTAACCTCAAAATACCAGTAAATCAGAAAAAAATAACAAAATCCCGATTTTACTCAAAATTGCTCGCCACACTATAACACTGTTCTTATAAATGAAATGCAAGTTGAAGTGAATCTGTTCTCGCCCTGATCCAGATCGTGAACTGACGACCACTACCAGATTGCGAAGTGACTGTGAGTTTTGTAGAATGCAAAGAAGTCAAATGTGAAAATTACAAGTATATACAATCACAATAGATCCTGCCAAGCTTGAAAGATCTTTGATGAGATCAGAATAAATTGCTCATATCATTCTTAATTCATTAGTAAAGCCATTCATAATTTTCTGTAATCTTGAAATTTTGCGATGGTGTTAAATCGAAGATTAGTTGGCTATTTAACGCAGCACTGAGGGAAAGAAAGTATCAGAGGCAAATACACAGAGACTTGAAGAACTGACGTGAGCAACACCAAAGTGTTTTATCATCTTGGCAACGATGAAGGCGTGTTGACATGTATTCTTCATAAGGATTAGAATTCATCACAACTTTATCCATGGACTTCATTGAATATTATTGTAGCAAACGATTCAGCGGTTGATCCTGGATGCGCGGCGAAAGCAGCTGAAGCCAGGAAAACGTCAAAATACTCAGCTCTCCAACCCCGGTACATTTTTACACCGGTCGCCTTTGAAACGACTGGGGTCTTCGGCCCTGCGACCCTCATCTTTCTTAAGGACTTGGGTCGTCGCATGTCACGGCGAACGGGGGACGCTAGAGAGTCGACTTGGCTGTTCCAGCGCTTGTCATTTGCAATTCTGAGGGGCAACTACCTCAGTCTGAACTACCGCAGGTCGCCGGTCCGGTCTGAAAAATCAGACCGGCCAATACCGGCAGAGGCGGTCACATCGGCATAATTTCATCCGGTATGATGTGAGGAAGTGTCCTTCATGTTGAATCCATCATGTCAATCAGTAAATTGTTAATTTTAGCTGCCGTTTTCAAGGCACATTTACATGCGGTATGCGCTCTCCTCTAGGCGTGAAAACTTCTCTGCAGGCAATTCTGATATCTATCCGGTACGCACTTTCCCGTTCGATGCTTGATGACTTGATCACGTGCTTTCACCAGCAAGGCGCGCGATCTTCTCAGGTAACAGTGGCTGTTTCTCGGTGCTAGGAAGGCTTCAAGTGCAGAAAGTGAAAGAATTTTTAGTGGAGCAGGAGAGCGTATCGATCCGAAGAGAACGCGATTGGCACCTAGACTAGTGGAACAGATGATTGTTCTTAAAAATGCTATGGATAACTGTCTCTGGTAGTTGACATCGACCTGCTATGATAAAGTCATACCATTAATTGCATTAATTTTAAAGTAACATTTTTGTTAGTCAATCTGGTTGAAATGGAATATTTTCACAAATGATGTTAATGACTTTTATTTGCTTCTCTCGGATTTTTTAGAATTCTATGAAATACGTATAGAGCCTACAGTAGTACTATGTGTTAGATAGGTCTACATGATTTCGAACAAAGCTTATTCAGAATGCAAGTAGCTTTTAATAGTGAAGCAAAGGCCCCTGCCGGGTTAGTTAGGTCTTGTCCTACAAAATTAGGCCTAAATGTCCTACTTTTTGGCATCCTTTGACTTATTGAAGCTGGGACATTCCCATAACGACGTCTACATGTTTCATAATTTTAATAAACTTATAGTTAATAAGACTTAAGGTTTGCCCTTAAGAGGACAGGTGGTGCGTTCCCACCGGCAGACATTAAACGTTCAAGGCGCGTCAAACTTTTGACTATCCTAGGACTACATTTTAGAGCCAAACTTGACGAGATCGGTGTGGAGGACCTTCCCACTAGTCCATTTTTCACTCAGCGCTTCTAAAGCGGGGCTGGACCTTACCCCTAATGGTCCTCTGACTTGTGATCCTCGACAAATGCATGAATGCATGAAGGTCTTTAAGCACAAAGACTTGACGGATCTGATTGCGTGCCGGGCGGACCTACCCGGGGGTCCATAACATAGCGCTATACGGACTGGACTTCACCCTTAAGTGTACGAGATCGTACAAGGCCGCTTAACAAGTGATCTCCTTGGTCAAAGTTTCAGGCTCGATTGATTAGGAACTTATATATAAATAGACACTTAGTAATCACCATGTCAACCCCATGGAGACCAGTAACTGACACAGTCCATTCATCACACTAGGGTAGTAAGCGATAAAAAAACAACGTTAAAACAAATAAAACAATAGCCAGTCGTCACCAGGTACCCGCCTGGTTGCGTTTCGGCCCTTCTACCTGAACGCTCAAGCGTAATTAGTTAGGCCCTTCCAGCTTATTTTTTTCCCATTGTACTGCCAATGAAATTCTAGAACTTTTAATTGTTGTGAAAAATTAACATATAAAAATGTAATCACCTATGTCTCTTGCCATTAGGTGTAGCGTATGGGGAACTGAAGGATTTTAATCTGATAACTAAGCTTAGACTACATTTTGCCATACATTTTGCTATGTAAAACAAAATCATGCAGAGTACCGCCACCGTCGTGTCCTTCTAAATCTCTAGCTTGATGTCGTAAAATGTTACAAAGGTACTTTCAATAGATGATGCTGCATAAACCTAGCTCTAGACAAAATCAAATTAAGTGTTCCTAGCCTAGGCTAGGAATTGTAACATTCTAACATGTAGCTAGGGCCTGCTAAGCATATAACAGGCAGGTCTAGCCTACTATAAAGGACCTATCTGGTACAAGATGGGACTATATATAAAGGCCTAAATATAGTGCATCGTAGGCCTGTACATTATATTAATGCCTACATACAGCTATACATCAATCTTATGCTTAGTCTACACTATGAGCCGATAGCCTGGTAGGCTCGCACATCAGGTTTCGGCCTACAGCCTCCATAACTGACCTCACGATAGGCCTATTCGCTTGTAATTTTATGCCGTATCAAGTTATAGGCAATAATGTTTAACTCTATATATTCATCGAAAGATCCGGTCGCCGGTCCAATGCCGGTCGTCGGTCCACTGCCGGACGCCGGTATACCGGTGACGGTCTGGAATATTCCGGACCGGTTACATGTCTGCGTCAAACCCTTCTGTAATTACTGTTAATTATGCTCATTTTGTATTTTGTATTTGTTTTACCCAATCGTATTCCTTTTAATGATGTAGCATTAACTTCAAGACACAGACGATTAGTCCAACACTTGAAACTGTTTGAGAATGCATCTCCCGTCTTCACTTCAGACGCTGTCTACACGAGCGGAGTCAACAAAGCCGCAGAATGCCCCTTTCTGTAGGCCCTATTGAATTCAACTAATCAGTCAAGAAGTCCATTTCATTCCCCTAATTCGACAGGTTCATTATGCAGCTCATTCGAAGGAAATGCGGTCATTCGAGTCAGTCATTGGAAGGCAGGAGATTGAAGAAGCAGGTTTTTGAAGCGCATGTATTAGTCAGCTATTATTTACAGACAATTACCTGGGGCTGAACAGATTAAAAGGGAAAAGCTGCGTTGTTGTTGCTGTCATTGTTTTCATTTTGCATTTGAAACGATAATACTGCAGTTGAATTGGTAAAGAGAAGTTGCGTTACGCATTCATACCGGCAAAAATGCAGTTGAAACGGAAATGATACAGACTCTTTTCGACTGATGAACTTTGAAATGGCATTGCCAATCTTGAAGGGACAAAACTTATTCCTGACGGCCTTCTTTATCATTATAGAATGTCGGATTTCTGTGGTAGTAAGACTCACCTTCGCTCCATCATTCCCTGTGGCCCGTACAACATTGATACTGAAGAAATTGTCATCTACAAACGACCATTACGTGCGAAATCAAAGATTTTCTAGCATCTTTTTTTTCTAACTCTGCTGTCAGCGACCGAACATCTTAAAATGGTAAAATTCCGAAGACAGTAAGCCATTTAGGACTGCTCTGTGGTTTTGTTTTCTGAAGCTCTAATAAACGGTGATTTCTAAAAGGAAAGTAGATGCTTAAACACGGACTGTTTCTCTGCATGGGTGGCAGTTAGAAAGAACAAACTGCTATGTTACACTTTTTGTCGGAGATATTCTTAAGCTGGAATAGTGAGATTTATTTAAAGTAGCCGCATTCAATATATTCAATCTTATCAGTTCTGATGTGTGGTGGATGTCTACAAACTTTAATTGCACCTGCATTAGAAGGGTCTTTTCGGAAAAATTTCCTCTTTACATTCAATGACATTGTAACGAATGATTCTGTGAAATTCGAAGGAGCGGATCTGTGGTCTAATCGTTCTCACACTGTAAGCCGTTGACTGACAATTGACAGACATAAATCCTACAAAATCTATTTTGTCGGTCATTGTTAGTTCTCGTAGGATGATTGCCACTGAACACCTGCAATATCTGACAAAAAGCGACAAAATGAATAACAATGAATTATAGCTTAAATTTATATGAAAAATGTAGGAAATTAATCAAATTATGTCAAAACAAATCATGGTTTTGCCACACAATAATACAGTTTGCCCAAAAGTCAAGCAATCACTAATCGAAAAAATCAATCAATATTCAACAGCTTTTGTTTAGTTAATTTGCGTACAAAGCATCTGTTTCGCTGTCGGTGGAGAACCTGCAAAATCGTCGGATATCGCAGGATATTGGAGGTGACAATCGTCGGTTGATTTTGTCAGTAATTTTGTAGGATAATTGTCGGTCTACGGTTTACAGTACGATGTCGGTGGAGAACCTACAAAATCGTCGGATATCGCAGGATATTGGAGGTGACAATCGTCGGTTGATTTTGTCAGTAATTTTGTAGGATAATTGTCGGTCTATGGTTTACAGTACGATGTCGGTGGAGAACCTACAAATTCGTCGGATATCACAGGATATTGGAGGAGACAATCGTCAGTTGATTTTGTCAGTAATTTTGTAGGATAATTGTCGGTCTACGGTTTACAGTACGATGTCGGTGGAGAACCTGCAAAATCGTCGGATATCGCAGGATATTGGAGGTGCTACCGTGAGATGCTTAAAACGCCGACAGTTTACGTTAGTAGTTTTTCGATATTGGGTCTCACGTAGACGATTTATAACGAAGAAGAACATCTACACAAAGCAGTTTTGCACGCTTCGGCATTCGTTGAGGTATTCACACATCCTGTAAATTATGTAATCGCATCGTTCCTTACATTCTGTTGAGAAAGTTGTCTGTCTGTTCAAAGAACAGACATTGTATGATTTACTCAAGATATAAACTGACAAGCTCCAATAGAAAGTTGAGTCACAGATGCTGAAAAAAGACATAAATTGCACTGATGACTTTTCTTGGATGAACATGCATCATCCAACATAAAATCACGCATAAAATGAAAGAGGAGTGATGAACTTCTGATGCTCTCTGAGTCTGTAACATGTGGAAAATTGTCATAAATCGCGTAAAATATTCATAAAATTCTCTTTTGAGCAGATCAGCGTGACAATAACGAGATTTTAACAATATTTTAAGCAATAATGACGATAATGCCTCAGGTCCTAACTTTTCCTTGAATTTTGAATATATCTCATTCAGAGGAAGCTGCGTCTCTTCCAGTTCAAATGCCTAGACAATGCGATTTATTCCGTCTTGAAGTAACAGTACCGATGACGCAGTAAAATGACTTAGAGCTGTGGTTGCATTCCTGATACTGAAAACGGTTCTAGTTCCGGCATCTTTCAAGGTTGCCGTGCAGCTGTACGAGCCACACAATTAAATATTTTGTTTAACTGCTTCGGTTTTAGAAGTGTGATTAATTCGAAATCGACGGCACATCGAGGAACCTACCAAGTGGGCAAAAAGGAGTTCCTAATACCTTACAGAGATAGGAAAAAAGTCGTACGTCGCTTGCGGATTGCTGTGAATTCCAGCAAAGTGCTTCGATTGCCAAAATTCCTTCAGATTCGAAGATTTCAGATCATTGCACACAAGTTTTCTCCATAATGTTGGCCCTTCCGATCATTATTTAAAAAATAGCAGGCGCACGAAAATTGGTTCACTTGATGATCCTCTCTTCGGCATTGCTCATTGTATAGTGCATACATTGAATCGAAGCCACGCATCGATGTGTGTTTTGGTGTGTGCGAAGTGATATCACAGCACGCACGCATCTCTCCCTGGCTCTGGTGTCCTCTGCTGACAGCTTATTGTTTGCCATTTCCAATAGCAAGTGATACACGGATTATCCATTCGAGAAGGAGCAAGTTGTCTAATTCTGTGATCTGCCATTTCTATATTAAGGTTACATACAATTCTTCCATTCTAGGAAACCGAAGCTTCGCGCAGATGAATCTAATTCTGTGGTACGAACAATATGAATTAATACGGACGAAGTGAAGTCAGCTTTCATTTCTCAATTCATGGAAAATCGGATTCAGGTAGGAAGAAGTTTCCATGAGGTTTCACTGTAAATGAAATTGACTTTTGTAGTTTGTAGTTTGAGATCATCGGAAATGCATTCTCAAATGGAGATGTTATCAAACTATTGTTACCATGAATGGAATCGTCATTCGATAATATCTGAGGCAGAGAGTTGTTTAGAAGCAAGGAATCAATGAGAATTCCATTTCAATTCAGAGTTATGTTGAGAATTTTGATCTCTCTGAAATTCTCGTGTATTCAAAGAGAATTAAAATCAAACAGTGAAGCTTCATAATAAGCAATTATATTTGTTGTTGTTCGAACTGATCAGTCCGCTCTTTGGTTTTCAATACGCCGGGCAAGTGATCATCGATTTTCCCTGAATTCATCAGCTGACGCAAGATGAGGGACGATAAAAGAACTTTTACTTATTGACAACATACAAATTCGTTAGATGTCAGCGTCTCGCCAGCAATGTTTGCGCTTCTGAACGCATACCGGTGCTCTGCCAATAGGAATGAATTTCACAAATCATCTCGCACGGCGTATTGAAATGTAATTGTTCATTTGCAGTTTTGGAATCTCCATGGGAATCAGATGGGTCAAAAGGATGAATTCTCGTGCCTGATTACTAAGCTCAAAACATCGAGAATTTTGTGAGACAATAAAGAAGCATTTACCTAGAAAACACCACCAGGGACTAGCTTGATTGAATGTTCACAACTGGTATACCTACCGATTAAAAAATTAAGTCAATAAGTGAACCGAAAGAATTTTGTTCATATTCTATTTCTTGTAAATCCCTTGCTGTGTCCTATTGGAACCACTTTCCAGACGTTGATAACGAAGTCTCAAGTGTTGTTGCATTTAAAAGGCATGGTGATGTCTATTTCCGCAGACAGGACGTATGGTGATCATATTTTATGCCGTTTTTTATCTTTGAACGGCAATAAGGTCCGTGTACTGAAAACATCCCTGCAATGCTCTGTGTTGAATGATAACTGAACATTAAATAGGAGTAGATAGAAATTTGTGTAAAACCGGATGTTTTAGACGTCTGAGATGCTTTCATAGTCAGTTCTTGGAAAGTGAGTGCTATTCACAATTTCCCCTTGTCTGAGTAATGTGAGTTTCTTGAAAACGCATCATCTGTGATTTTTATCTATTTAAATCATGTGAAATTTACATCAATGACGTCAAAGAACGTGTTTGCTTTCTCCTTTTCAAAAGCCAGATGTTACAGCTTCAAAATTTCAAAAAGTTTAAGTGGAGAAAACTGTCTTTGGCAACCTGCAGCTAATCCCAAATTAGCTGCTTTTCTATAGACGACTTTGATGTCGATATCATCGATCGCCTCAGCATCCCTATTCATACTAGGGTGGCCTGAAGCGAATTACATTAGGATCCAATGTCCATCCATGAATAGGAAACACGAATTGACGAGAATTCATTTTTGATATTTAAACCATCGCTCACCAATGCTAGTTTTTCCATGAATAAGTCCGCGGCGGACAAAACGTCGGGCGGTTTGTAATTTTATTTATCTTAAAAAAATTAGAAACATCGCCATTACAAGAGAGTGTTTTCAATTTTCAATTTCAATGGAAACAAAAAGGAATTTCCTCCCGTACAAGGCTATCAACAATCCCAAATTGAACTAAGTGAACAATTAGGTATGAAATCCTAAATGAATTTTAAAAGATATATCAAATTGTTGCATCAAGAAATATTGTGGAAATTACAAAGCATAGCTTTCCTTTCAGATTATGCGGAAATGCCCGGAGATGTGTTATCCAAGACTAGCTCCAATCCAGCAAGCATTTTAGCATCAGCTGTAACAACCTTGTAGGCGTTGTGAGCATAGAAGTATTCTATGGTATTGTTAATTTCTATGGTTGTGAGTTACTACCACAGAATTATATTCATCTGCGCGCGCTTCGATAAACAAAATATTTAATTCTGTGGTTACTGCAGATGCACGCATTCTCTTCTGGAAAGATCCGATATCGATTCTGTTTATTTTTCATCAAATTGTCTTAATTGACAAGCATCCATATTGTTGAAGTTCCTACCTTTTGGAATCATTTGATGCATCATTTATGGGGTCGGGTCTAGAAAATTATACTATAATTTAGAAAAGATTTTTGTTTTTATCCCGATTAAGAAACAAACTGAATGTGGATAGTCTCCTTTATAGATTTACTCAATATGCTGCATTCTTTACTGACATATTCGTGACAATACTGGTCACTCATTCATCTGGACGACTGCACAGAAACAGTGTTAGACTGTGAGTTGCCAGTGACAAGCAAATTTCAATGCGTGAATGATACTGTCAGAGACTTTTTAGCCTAACACTGTTTCTGTGCGGTCTTCGCTGGTAGCCAGCAGGAATGAAATACAGTGATTATTGTGAATTGGATCTTACCTTACAGCATGAGGCTTCGTTTATGATTCCAATTCATGGATCTGAAACCTTCTTCTTGTTATCATGCAAAGTAAGTCAAGTTATCATTTCTCCAGTTTATGGCTAGTTGCGATTAATAAATTTAATTCTCTGTTCACAACACATGGGAAATTGCAGTCATTGATTTTGTCATCTTTTATTACCTATATTCAACAAATCATTAAATCAGACATACTCAATACCAATCTATCGAAAACAACAACTATCTTCAGATTGAAAAACTGCAACTAAATCGAAATAAATGAGAATAAAGAAATTATTCAAAGGATTCGTTGCCTAATTCCCCACTCTATTTAGAGGTTAATTCTTAGACTTTCAAACAATCCTCAGAGATCATTTAACTTTGGCTGCATCTGCTAGAAGAGATAGGAACTGAATTGATATTTATTTAAACATTTCTGCATAGGAATTATGAAGCATATTTCTTGCATGGTTGTGCAAATTGAATTAGTCCTGTATCAAAATGTGACTTTTCTTCATCAGATGGTTATTATTTTATCGATAATATTTCGTGATTCAGCTGAACCAATCATACAATGAGATTCGGAATGTATTTACATGTACATACATATACAGTAAACGCAGAATTAGATTCATCTCCGCGCGCTTCGGTTTCCTAGAAAGGAAGAATTGTATGTAACCCTAATATCGAAATGGCACATCACAGACTTAGCTCCTTCTCGAATGGATAATTCGTGTATCGCTTGCTATTGGAAATGGCAAACAATAAGCTGTCAGCAGAGGACAGTAGAGCCAGTGAGATGCGTGCGTGCTGTGGTATCACTTCGCACACACCAAAACACACATCCCTGTCTTGGCTTCGATTCAATGTATGCACTATACACTGAGCAATGCCGAGGAGAGGATGTGAAATCATCAAGTGAACTAATTTTCGTACGCCTGCTACTTTCTTTAATAATGATCGGAAGGGCTAACATTATGGAGAAAACTTGTGGGCAATGATCTGAATTCTTCGAATCTGAAGGAATTGTGGCAGTCGAAGCAGTTTGCTGGAACTCACATTAATCCGCAAGCGACGCACGACTTCTTTTCCTATCTCTGTAAGGTATTAGGAATTCCTTTTTGCCCACTTAATATATTACTCGATGTGCCGTCCATTTCGTATTAATCACACTTCTAGCAAACCGAAGCAGATAAACAAAATATTTAATTCTGTGGCAGTAAATACGAGGGTCATGTCAAAAGTCCGTGCCGAAATTTTAAAGCTCCGATATCATTGAAGTGATCGAGTTCATATTTCACCCTGTCAATCTTACATAGATATCTAGCTCACATACAAAAATTCAGCGCGTTCATAGCTTTTGCTTTTGAATGAGAGATCGATTAAGATACGTGGCTACCTATTGCCGGTCGGCTACGTTGAAATTCAAATTTTTAAACTTTACAATGACAGAACATCATTTACTGAAACGATGAACAATCACAATAATGGAGTTCACTGCTGAGGAGCAACGATCGTTCATCAAAATTCAGTTCTCGAGAAATGTCAGCGTACAGGAAATCACAGCGCAGCTCTCAGAAGCATGTGGAGAAGATGCCTTCAAAGAAAGAACAGTGAGAAAATGGGTGTCTCGATTCAAGACTGCTGAGAGCTCAACGGCAGATTTTTCTCGTTCTGGAAGACCGCCCACTGCAGTGGTTCCGGAAATGGTGAAGGCTGTGGAAGAGAAGATGTCTAATGATCGTCGTTGGACTTGCGAGGAGTTATCCTCAGAATTGGGTGTTTCTGAGAAGTCCATCCACCGAATTCTCACTGAAGAACTCAAGATGCGCAAAATTTGTGCTCGTTGGGTACCTCATTGCCTCACACAAGAGCAAATGGATCGTCGATTACGAATTTCTCGTCAACTTCGACTTCGATATCGGCGCGAAGGTGAAGACTTTCTTCGTCGTATCATCACACTCGATGAAACATGGGCGAGATGTTACGAGCCGGAACTGAAGAGCCAGTCTGCAGAGTGGAGGCGTGAAGGTTCCCCAACACCAAGGCCGAAGAAGTTTCGCCAAGGTCCTTCGAAGATTAAGGTTATGTTAATTGTTGCCTACGATATGGAAGGCATTTTGTTGGTGCATTCAGTGCCTCCAAAACAGACTGTGAACGGCGCTTATTATCGACGATTTCTCCAGAACCACTTTCGAGCTGCCATCAGGAAGAAGAGACCTCAACGACTGGATGACGTCATCATTTTGCATGACAATGCGTCATCACATTCAGCTCGAGCTGTTCAAGAGGTAATTGATGGTTATGGCTGGGAAACCTAGCCACACCCTCCCTACTCTCCCGACCTCAGCCCCTGTGACTTCCATCTCTTTCCTGCCTTCAAGTGTCCCATGAGAGGAATTCGTTTCGAGTCTCTGGAAGCGGTTGTTGCGTCTGTCGACCGCTGTATACGAGATGTGGTCATTTCAAAGCCTACTGGGGGCATTCAACAGTTACCAGATCGTTGGAATCGTGTAATTGAGTCGGCAGGAGACTATTTTGAAGGATTTTAATATAGAATACGTTGTTCTAATAGTCAGTTTTACTTTACACATCATCGGCACGGACTTTTGACATGACCCTCGTATCTCTCGCATTTCCCTCATTGAAAATATTTTGAAATACAATTTTCTCCTTTTGGCTGAAAGATAGAGAAAGGCATTGTCAAATTGAACAATCATTTCATATCTCTTGTCAATAAGTGTACATGGTGAAGATATGTCTCTTTGCCTTGTCAACATTTTATTTGAAATGAAATCACAATCAGTTTCCTAAGAATGAACTTCAGCTTTGAAGTTCCGAATTATTTTGAAAGTACTTGAAATTCCTTTCAATAAAATATCATGAATGCAGTTGAAGCTATTAAATGAAATGTATGTCGAGAAGCTATTTCGTTAACGACTGCTCATAAAGCAGAGATCAGAGAAAACACGACACTAAGACAGAAAAATGAATGTTATTTCCGCTTGTAACTGACATGTCTCATTTTATCACCACAGAGAGCTTTTAAAATAAAAATCATGTCACTCGACATTTGATATGAAATTTAATACGGAATACATCATTTTTATGTAAACTTGCTATCATTTCACGGAGTCATGTTGGCAAGCGTTTTATTACAATGAAGTTATTAAAAATTCTTCAACATGGAATGAATACCAAGCGTGGTTCCAACTTGGCGCTATCACAGTGAGTGATTCAACAGGAAATAAAAATAAGAAATGATATTTGAAAGGAAATAACTAAACATTGAAATGATTATGACAATGATTTCGATGAAGGCAATTCGATAGAGGCATTTATGTGTTTCAGAGCTTCAGTTTCCTGTTCAACATGTCTCATTTAGCTTACTATGAGCTGATGTTTGGTGACTAATGATTGCAGGAAAGTCAGATTGATGGAATATTGGAATGATTGAGCTTCGGTAATGGTCACGTACAGCAATACTCTGCCCGCTCTAGCAAATGATGCGGTTCGGGAAGATTTTACATTATTCAAATCTGCGTTTATCGGGTAAAGCAATCAATGGGAAATTAGAAGGTGTATTCTAGCTTTTACTACATAGCTCTTCATTACAAGGCTTGTAATTTCGAACTTAAAAAGAAGGAAAAATGATGCGAAAAAGTTCACCCGTGCATCTTCAGTTTCTTGTTTATCTTCATACTTTATGCCGAACTCTCATCTTTAGTTTATAAATGTTAAAAAAACTGAATCATTAGTTATAATTTATTTTTCCCTTCTCTTTCAAAGTTTGGCTCAGCCTTTTTATAAGTATGATGCATCATACATTGTACTAATTTCTGGATCCCTATGTTTTAGGTTTCCTTTTGCCCACTTAGTAAGTTCCTGCATGTACCATCGTTTTGAATCAGTTTGCACTTCTAGCAAAGTGATGCGTTTAGACAATCTAATTCTGTGGCTTGGGCACTTCCCAGGAATCACAAGCTTCATCTATGGAATTGACTTTCCTTCAGTGGTCCGTGGTCGGCATTTCTTCACCACTGATTCGAAATTGTTGAAATGGATAGATGTAATTAAGTCCGCTGCAGACAGTGCACCGCAGAGTTATTTCAACGATAAAGTGTATGGAATAATACGGAAACGCCTCAATGAAATGAATTGAAATCTTCATCACCCGATCCGTGTCATAAATTGTGAAGTGATAAAAAGATCACCGGAGCATTTTACGAAGCGGAGAACGTTGTAGAGTTTAAGACAAGTAAAATTACAATGACACCCTTTCATTTTTCATCACTAAAAAATGTGCAACTGAAGATGAAGTTCTTTAGGATAATACAATGGGACGGATGTCTAAATCACATAAAACAGACCATTAGCATGTCATGGCATCAATAAATGTTCTCTCATCAGAACTGTTCTGCATCATTAAAGGGTCTTCATGAAGCAGAAAGAACGGAAGAAATGAAAGTGAAAATAATTAGTTTCAGTTCAGCGTACAACAGAACATTATCATTATCTCTAATTTAGTGTCAACCTCCGACGGCTGGCTATTCAAATGGTTCAGCATGCACCAGACATTTATTTAATTCACTCTTTTGAAATAATGAATATTTGATTGCATTAGAACTGTCATACGAAAGTTTATTAAATAATGACTCAAACTACTACTGCGACTTTAGAAGACGAAGAAACTTTAATTTAATGTGATGATTGTTTTCGAGCGATTCTAATCATTTTTCGTTTGAAAGATTTTTTTGCTAAATGCTCTACTACATCAGTTAATGATGATGGACAGGAAAGTTTATGCCTTCAAAGGGAATTATTTACAGATTATTTTCTTGATTTTAGAAGAAAATTGCTGAATACTTCAATGCACAACTGCATCCACAACACAACACAAAATGTGTCAGATATTTTTCGTTATTCGTCATACTGGAGACCATGTTGAAACATCATTTTATCTGACGCTAACATTATTGTCGGTGATACTGTCAGTTATACAAAATGTATATAATCGTCCGATGGGAGATGCGCCCACAGAATTAAATATTTTGTTTATCTGCTTCGGTTTGCTAGAAGTGTGATTAATACGAAATTGACGGCACATCGAGGAACCTATTAGGTGGGCAAAATGGAATTCCTAATACCTTACAGGGATAGGAAAAAAGTCGTGCGTCGCTTGTGGATTAATGTGAGTTCCAGCAAAGTGCTTCGATTGCCACAATTCCTTCAGATTCGAAGACTTCAGATCATTGCCCACAAGTTTTCTCCATAATGTTGGCCCTTGCGATCATTATTAAAGAAAGTAGCAGGCGTACGAAAATTAGTTCACTTGATGATCCTCTCTTTGGCATTGCTCAGTGTATAGTGCATACATTGAATCGAAGCCAAGACAGGGATGTGTGTTTTGGTGTGTGCGAAGTGATATCACAGCACCCTCGCATCTCTCCCTGGCTTTGGTGTCCTCTGCTGACAGCTTATTGTTTGCCATTTCCAATAGCAAGCGATACACGAATTATCCATTCGAGAAGGAGATAATTCTGTGATGTGCCATTTCGATATTAGGGTTACATACAATTCTTCCTTTCTAGGAAACCAAAGCGCGCGCAGATGAATCTAATTCTGTGGATGAGCCAATTGACTGCAGTGAAAGTTATTCCTGAGTGCAGATAGAAATTGATAGGATTAATTCGTACGGAATACAACTTAAACACAAGTGCATAAAGTGTGGAAGATCTCCCTTCTAAAGTATCCATTCCAATGTATCGGCGAAATGTGCTCTTACTAGGCCTACTTCAAATGTGATGATAAAGAAGAACTACTGGCAATGTCCAAAGAATTAAAGTCATTAGGAAGAGACACAAAAATGACTGCATAAATCTGCTACTAATGCTAAGACAATTTCTCATTGAGCTACTGGAGAAGAATTTTATTGTCAGTTTTATTCTTCACAAGTAAGACGTTGTCATCTGCATGATGGCGCCAATATTTGAGAGGTTGAAGAATATTTCATTAGATTATCCGCTCAGAGGAGACCCCGTAGATAATCAAGTTAAAAGATGAATGTCTCACGTAATATAGATGCAAATCAATAAAATTCAATGTACAATGGACTGAACATGAATGGAACATATACAGCTAGTGAAACCACAAACTACTAGTAGCAGCCTAAAAGCGCGGAAATACTAGCAGGAAGAAAGTTTAGACACAATAACTTGCTAATGGCCTACCGCAATCACTTAAGCACCCATACCCAACTGAACTTCAATTTTTAAAATGGACGACAATTATAGAACGACCTACTATTGGTCTTTATTGTTGGTCTTTATATTATTGGTCTTTGTCTGTGACGTTTGGTCATTCCAATCAGAAGCTTCTTCAAACTTTGAAAATACAGTGTCATCGTTGAGCATGCGACCTCGATTCTTTGGAATTACTGAGTGTAAAATTATAACAAACAGCATTTGCTTAATACATGTATTTGAATTCAAAAGCTCTAATCCATGTCTATGGTGTTTGCAATAGATGATTCTGATACAATTTAGAGAATAATTTTTGTATGAAAGGTGCACATATTGAAAGACGACGTGTTCCGGTTATAATTATCATGCAGAATGATTGCAAAAAACTGAAGTCAGATACTATATATTGTACGCTGAGTTGGGCAATTTCAAGCAGTACTGACGAGCGAGCCCTTGTCATAGAGGTAGAATATCTTCCCTGTTATATCTAGAGTGCTGACTGTGCATGACTCGCCGGCGAGAAGCTGTAACACTCATGGCGATGGGAATTCCCCAAAATTGTAGGGCAGAAAGATTGAGGGTCAGTTTATCTGCATTGTGTAAACGCGAGTGTTAACCATGGTTGGCAGTTGTGCGGCTTACAATTGTACTAAAAGAGGAGGAAATTTACACAGATTTCCTCTTACTAAACCAGTGCTTCTCCAAAAATGGATCAAAAATATTCGTCGTGTCGGCTTTAAGGCCGGCAAACACTCGCGTATCTGCTCCGAACAATCGCCAGCTCGATCAATTGTAATCCTGGTCATTTAGATAATGTCTACAAACATCTCAGTAACAGGGTTTTACAGCATCCACTTACAAGTGATTGCTCACTAATAATTGATGAGATGTCTCTTAAGCGAGAAACCGAGTGGGATTCCAGTTGTCGGCAGTTTAGCGGATTTGTTGATTATGGTGGTGGTCCGGTTGAGGGAGAAATAGCACAAAATGCCTTGGTGCTGATGTTAGTAGGCACTAGAATACATTGGAAAGTCCCTGTTGGATACGCATTTACAAAACATGTAAACGCGGAAAATTTGCGAACACTGGTCAAAAAGTGCATAATAAAAGCGTCAAACATCGGCTTGAGCGTTCTCAGCGTTGTGGCCGACGTCTCGTCTGTAAATTTGAGAGCTGCAGTTCTTCTATGGTGCTCGTTTGACGTAAAGACAATGCGAACCTGGTTTCCTCATCCATACAGAACTTCTGACAAAATTTATTGGAGTTGTGATGCATCCCACATGCTAAAGTTAATGCGAAATTTATTGGGCGAATACGAGATCCTTGCCCGTACAACTGGTGAATCAACTGAAAAAATACGTTGGTTTTACATTCAAGAACTACACAAATTGCAGATGAAGGATTCACTGATTTTAGCAAATATACTTTCGGGACGTCATGCACATTATCGCAATCTTATAATGAAAGTAAATATTGCGGCACAGACTATGAGCTAGTCAGTGCGACTGCCTTTTTTTCGAGACGATATGAAATTGCCGCAATTCAAGGGCAGCGAAGCAACTTGCCCTTTTATTCGAATAATTGATCGACTATTCGACACTTTGAATTCGAAAATCCGTTAGCTAAGGGGTTCAAGTCACAATTGAGAAAAGAAAATAAAATGCATTGGGACCCATTCCTTAGATACGCGAAAGATTATTTGCTGACTTTGAAGCGTAATGACGGTTGTTTCATCATCGATACGAGACGCAAAGTCCCAGTTGTCGGATTTTCATTCACCAACCAATCAATATATCAATCCATGTGAAACATTCATAAGTCTTGGAGAACACTTTGAAGATCATGAGATCGGAATTACGGAACCCTTATTCGTGCTGTAATAAACTTATTTGAAACTAAGACTGCATAAGTATGGTCGTCTATACAAAGAACGTCGCTTGTTGCTCAACAAAAGCTCAATCCGCCAAAAATGCTATAAATTGGTTCTGTTTCGCGGCATGTAACAGTCGTGCTACTGTCACACATGTTTTGGATGTTGTTGTCACATCGGTAAGCTGCATTTCCTACATATTCGCTTGAGTCATTTAATTATGTTGAAATTCATTCATTAGGGATCTGATGAGTATCAAATAACCTGAATTAACAGTTAATTATTCAAATACTCCCGGCCATTTTTTGAATGTATTTAAGAGGTTGAACATTCCTTAAATATTAATAAATGTTAAACTAATCGTAAACCTAAGATATTGAATGAGCCTGTCATTTAATTACAGGTGCGATTTCTATTTATCATTTTGATTGTCACTTTCAGTCAATATTGTACTGTCCGACAAAGCAGTCCATCTCTTGCCCCACATTTCGCGTGCGATAAAATCCTCATGCCGGTTACACTTCCCATAACGCCGTCCGCCCTCTAGATAATAGGGAAGATATATTCTACCTCTATGGCCCTTGTATGGCGAAACGCGCCGCCTACGCTGACGAGGAATTTTTGTTAGATTGCTCACATCTTCATATGACTTTGCTTAGCAATGCCATGTTTAATATACTTCTGCCTCATGAGTCAAGTGAATAGTACTTCGTTTGAATGCAAAAGGCAGAATAAACAAGCATGCCAAAACCATTAGAATAGTCGACGCATCTTGCTCCGTCTTGTGAAAAAGCTAAAACATCTTACACCGCTTGCAAAAATGAAGCATCTTGCGCAATATCTTGTGCGTTTTTGGCAAGATGACTTATCGTAATGTATCTTGAGGAAAATAAGGTGCTTTCTTGTGGAAGAATGGCGAGATATCTTACAGTAAGGTATCTTGTGAAAAAGAAGGGCTCCTGATACCGACAATTGTTTGGACGTTGCGGATTGCTGATCGAAGCATCTCCCTTGTGCTAAGTTGTAAGTTGCACAATTGAAATTCCATATCTGTTTTGGATGTACTTAAACTTTAATACCTTGATATAATGGCTGACGGTTTAAAACACACACATTTTGAATCATCACATGTTTTATGCATAAGACTATGAACCTTGAAATTATTTAATAAAAACGGCATTAGAGTTGCTTTATGTCTTCATCAATCCGATATTCCAACCGTTTAGTTTCATCCCTATGCGATTCCATCACATTTCAATTTTCTGTATTTTAACTTAAGATTATATTGTTGATATAACTTCAAGTCTTGAATTTCAATTATCTCAACTGAACCGAAGAGTTTTCGAAATGCAGCCGCACGTATTGACTTCGGCAACCGTCAATTGCTGTGAAGCATGCATTGCTTCCTCAAAATATTTGAGTATAACTCTGCTCTGGATCTCATTTGTCGGGACTTTAAAAACTTTCATGGGAATCGCAGATTTACAGTTAGAAACGGTTTATCAAAGGCATCGTTGCTGTCACTGATACTCTCCTTTATGTTGACTGAGAGGTCGTGTGCAGGCCTACACGCAGTCCTTTCTGGAAGCTCCTTTGTGCAAAAGGCGACGAAATCAGACGATAAATGGGCTTATTCGGCTAAGAAATCGCGTCCGTCGACTTGTAACAAATAATACTGACAGAAAAGCGTTTGGATAAAGCTCCGGTGCATTGAACTACGATTGGAGAAAAATCAATCATCCATTGAGTTTGGCACTGATCGAACTTAGCAGTTAAATAAATTGTATACAATTGCAATCGATGTGGTTCGATCATTCCTTTTCCACATGGCGATGACATTGGCGAGCTTATCTAACAAATGAAAGCGGACTTCGTCTTTACAGTTGTGAATTTCGGCCTCTTGCTAATACATTCTTATAAATTTCGGGGCCTTTTTATTTATAAGATATGAAATGGGGACATTTTTAAAAAATTCTAGCTGTCATTTTCTGATTATTAAAGGCTTCCGCAAAATTGAAAGACTTTTTGCAATATTCACTGTTTCGCCGTAATCTTATTAGTTAAAGAATCTTGAAATGTTCACTCAAAAATCTCCACTTCACCTTCTCCAGAAATATAAATTTATGTAATATATTTAAACCTACGTCACTTACTGTGTCAAGCTATATTAAGACATTCTTCATGCGTGGAAAGAGTCTTTCTGCATCAAACTATGACACGCGCTGTAAACGACACAAGTTTAAGTTGATTAAAAAATAGCTTTCATTGAATTTTCAAATCACATGTCAGTTGTATGTTGCATCGCATAAGTTGCATGCAATAATGTCGTATATAGGCCCTACTATATAATTGTATAAATGCCATATGGGCCTACTATCCGTCCCCCTTGAAATTTCAATCTAAATCCACGATCATGTTACAATAGAATTTCCCAAGCTAATTGTTTTATCACCAACTTTTCTAAAGCATTTTAAACCTGTCGAACCCGTGCAGATCACAATTTTCAGAAACTTTCATTAATCACGTCCTTAGAATTCTTGTCTCTATTGTTGCGGCTGATAAGAGAAATACTTTTCTTTCTTCTGTTCTTCTGCCGACATTTATTGCTTTTGCAACAGATATTGAAGAAAAGACCACTCATTATTCAAATTCTATTTCACAAGTTCCAATATAAAAAATGGTATTCAGAAAGTCACGCTGAAGACTTTCTCACACTTTTCAGATCTCAGGAATTCTATAAAAAAAGACAACGGACATCATGTGCATTGTTGTGTCAATCGAGATACGTGAGGTGAATTTTTACAAAGTAAGAAATACTGTTTCAAAAGCTCTTTAACGAGCTGACGGAGTCATAATCTCAATTTGAAGAGAAAATGATATTTTTACATCAAACATTGATATGGACTGTGTACATCATCTCTGATTGCCAACCAAACGACAACAATCCCACGCACGGTAAAAAAGCGCACAATGAAGCGACGTTGAAGATAGCACGGCTCGCTGTTGACCACCTAAGGCTCATTCCCACCTTGTTTTTGCGTGTTGCTCCGAAAACTCACACGGTAAGCCGACGGGATTCACACGCAGAGGTTCTCGCATGGAAGAGCAGCCATGCATGCAAGTGATGGGCAACCTTTCAAAGCATCCGACTGGATTGTGGACAGTGTATTGGGCGGGTCCTTGCAACATTGTCATGTCGTGAACATGGACACGGCTCTCAGCACCTCTCAAGTGTTGGTCAATCAAGTTGTTTAGCACCAGTGCGTCAGCCCAGTCAGGACGCAAGCGGCACGCTTCAATGATGGCTCAAGTCTGATGACGTCACCGTTGAATGATGATGAAGTGCATGAAGCTAACCACAGCCGCAAGGAGAATTATCAATGAATGTTGAGCTTGACATTGACCCATAGATGCATAACCAGCTCGACTTGTTTTCAACATTGGCACTGCAAATGAAAGATGGAAGTTGTAAATATTTAAATCATTCGCACAACACGAGAGATGTTATTGACAGACACATCATCAAATTGAAGGACGTTAATACGGACAATAATTTACGCAACTACACCTTTTCCATATCTATTTCAGACATTTCCAGATGAATTTCAGATATCTTCATAGATGAGACTGCTATATCTAGTGTATTAGCTGTAATCATAGAAGTACTGTAGATAATAATAGACCGGGGATGTCTATGAACATAGCGAGTGTTCGATGGTTCATAGACATCCCTGAATAGACATGGCATTTCTATGGTATTGTTCATTTCTATGACTGTGATAGATCTGGAAAATGATGTTCTATCAATAGGTTTAACAGTTTTTCGGTGTAGATGTATGTCTGTCTTCAAGATTCATGGATGTCAAAACCCGGAGGTCCTAATCAAGTTCTTTACCAATGAGAATTCAAATCAAATTCATCCCTCTGCACCTTTCCTTTAAAATGAGCATTAACTGCTTCTTCCATTACTACGAAAATGCCGTCTCAGTGAAATATATAAAAATCGTTGTCATGATAATAAAAATCTAAATGAATAGCAACAATATATCTGTAAAATCCTTAACTCTGTCCACCAATGTCTTCAAAGCAGACGTTCATTGAAATATTCCTTCATGAAATTTAAAACCAATTTCAATAGTAATTTCCACGCATCATATTATGCAAAAATTAAAAAAGACTCTTGAAACTACAATTTTGTATCCAAGGAATATTTACACTTGATAAAAACATTTGAAGAAAAAAGTTATCTTCCCACATTTATGTCTTCCATGTTGGAGGCACTGTTGAAAAATCCTTGGGAATGTCCTGATCCTCGTTCAATGTCAAGCGTTGTTACAGAGTCCATTGCTTTGTCAATTACATCCTCAACATAGGCAAGGCGTTGTAGACCTATTTGCGAAGGAGTCACTGATGTGGCTCTCAATCGTTTTTTTCACGACGGATTTCATCTTGCTCGACACTGGTTCCACAGGATTCAGCATGGGAGAGCATGGACCAAGCCGAACAATGCGCAAAGACGGATGCGCTTAGGTGCATTCCTCCAGTTTCGCATGACAAGGAGCACTGTCACACACCAAAACGGTTGAGTCTGGAGTAATGCCTTGAGGAAGGTGGTGAAGCATTTCCAATACCTATTCCTTGACCATCTGAGATGTGAATACTTCTCGGCGTCGAGTCCTGAACCAGTTTAAATGATGAGATGGCTGCAATAACATGCACGCTCGGGATATACATGCTATACCCCTGCTGATACATGCGCTGATCGTCTGGGCGTACTGCCTTCTCATCTCCTTGTTCTGCTGGGCTTTCTTTGATGTTATCACTCAGCCATGTAGATAATTGTGTATTGTCGATTTAGAGACATATACACCGAGACGCCCGCGCACTCTCTCTACTAACTGATTCAAACTTAAAGATGGATCTCTCTGAATTTTTCTAATAATCTTATCAATATGACTCTCTCTCTCTCTCTCACTTTTTTGCTTCTGTCGCCCTTTGATTTGAATCTTCCATTACCGCTGCGAACCCAAGTGTATGCGGTTCTTACCTTTGTGCCTAATTGGACGGCAAGTTGGCGCCAATCACCACCAGAATTGGCTACCTCTACAATTCTCCCTCTGTCAGTCGGAGAAATACGCTGATAATTACCAAGAGACAATTGCAAAATGTTATGATTATGTAATGTAAACCAATTGAAAGATATTGTATGAACTTAATTCAAAATTACAAAGAGCAATATTTGAAATGTTAACAGATCTCTTTCTGCTCATTAACATATCTTTTTCTTCTCATTAACATATCTCTTTCTGCTCATTAACATATCTCTTTCTTCTCATTAACACAGCTCTTTCTGTTCTTTAACATAGCTTTTTCTGTTCTTAACCCCATTTGATTCTGTTCTTTTAAGTATTGTAGTATATTCCGAACTGCAATAAAGAAGATATAGCAATCGCATCTATGAAGATATCTGAAATCCACTTGGAAATGTCTGAAATAGATATGGAAGAAGTTTGAGGAACTAGCGCATGACTGCTTCTTTATAGCATTCTATGAGTTAGATATCTTAAATGCCCATGCCCATAGGTGATGGCTATTTAAATCTAACGAGTTCGAATGCTATGATGAAGCAATCTCATGCACGAGTTTCGTAGAGAATTTTATTTGCCGACGTGCTATGATGATCAAGGAAGAATTGTGAGTGAGATGTCTATGATTATCAAGAGCATTTGAATAGAAATTTAGCTTCATCAATCGTGAAAATATCTATTCACAGATCTAGTCTTTACTAAAGCAGGACAAGAGCAATCATAATTGGCATGGATGATGCTCCTTCCACTGCACTGGAGTAAATATTATCTCCCGCGTGTGCAATAATCTGCTTTACAGCTTAGATAAAGTGACAGGATATTTACAATGCATGCATGGAGACAAATAAATGGATTTGCGTTAATTTGAACGGATTAAAAACGATACATTTATGTCAAATAACACATGAGAAAATTGAGAAAGATATATCAATTCGTCCACTTCGATAAGAAGCCACCAAGTTATGGCCTGCTAGACAATCTGAGGTGATTTAGGTTAAGTGACATCATCATATGTGTCAGCTGTTGTCATTTCTTACCGGTATCATGCAAATGTTGAAGCCGTTAGTAGTAACAGCCAATTGATGACCGCATTTAGGCGTCATTGATAGGCGCATTTAGAGTGTAAAGGGATTTTATATCATCAAGGGGTCTCTGAGATGCTTCAGGCCATCAAACTGGTTGTTTTATGAACAGGTCAATTACCCACTCATGTACCGATTACTTCAAACTCAGATGCATCAGATTTCAGTCTTGAAGAAGTGGATTGCAAATTATTTTTTTAAATGACAATCAGGTAAATTTTGAACGTGCACTAATACACCGCCATTTGCGTATCACAGCAATGTGTGAATACTGCGTAGAATTCTCTCTTTAGAGCACATGAGAACATTTAGCATGATGCATTCTTGGATTTGTATGGATGAACATGCCCACTCGCAACTGGATCTGACTTTACAACCTGCTTGGAAATGTGCTTAGCTCTGACCTAACCATCACGCCGCGCAGCCCAAGTGTCAGCTCAAACGGCACTAGGGAAGGAGGGGATGGCCATTGGTCGGACATCAACGACGTTGAACTTCCTTGTCAGCTGATTCTTGGCAAGTATAGGAATGTATTTCATCCTGTGTATCTGCGACATGTCAAGTTTAATTGCTGTCAATAAATTTCGAGATTTGAAGTTGCATTTCGATCTTTCAATTGAATTATCTCCCAAGATCAAGTGAGATAAGAAATGTATGAGTCATAAGTTCCTGAGAATCGATTCTGATAGCGAAATTCTTGTGCATTAATATTCAAAATGCATAGAATGTCTATCGCACTCAAACACCCCAATCAGCTGAAATTTGTGATATTGAATGAAATATTCTTCCTGCGTTGTGATGACTCATGGGGACACCGCAGATCAGATGAACCATCGCGTGTACTGTAACATCAGCAAATGAGCCAGCTGATCTTTCTTCGGAATATGTGTCAGTTTTAGGAGATGAAAACCATTATAGGCGTGAGTTCATTTCTAAAGACATTTCTGCTTTCTTTTAATCTTAGTCGGATGACGAGGCGATGACTACTCCTTAATGGAGACTAAATATCTCGAAACTGAGGCCTTCCGCTAAATTCTTGGGATGATTGACAGTCGCTAGGAGATCAAAGAAGTGATTAACTAGCCTCGCTGTTATTATTTTAGTGATTATTTCTCCGAGAGTGCAACGCAGGAAGATGTCCCTTGGCCAACGTTTTCTCAACGGTGCAGAACACTGCGGGCAGAATGAAATAACAAAGAAAAGTCTGAAGAAAGTTCTTCACAAAGAGTTAATTGTGAATTTTGTTGAATTCAAAACAACGACAATGACTGCGAAGTGATCAAATCAGCTCAGAGAACGATGAGCGAGTTCTCCACCTGACGAAGAGAAGGAGTGAAATTCGGCTTAGGAATTCGAGTCATGAATGACCCTCCCTGCCAATCATCCCATTATTCTAGATCAAAAAATACAATTAAAAAACGAATGGAATTGAAATCCGAGCTCTAATTGGTTTTATATCAACGTAAAATGAATTTCATTACATTCAGATCGCTGTTGATGCCAAAATGAAGCTGTCACAGCCAAGCGAATATTTCCTTCAGGAAATTTCTGGTCTATCTGAATTCATGGCAAGATCTAATTATTGAGTCATCGCATGTCAGAGTCTCATAAATTTCATATCATTGGATGCTGTGGAGGCATTTATCACAAAAAAATCAAATTAATGAAGCATGAAACATTCTGCTCATGGATGATGCTCATGCGTGCCTGTACAACAGCAGAGCAAAATGTTGACGAAATCTTGACACATTCTAGAGCAGATTTTCACTAAGACGTGAGAAGTTGTGACGCCTGTCTTTTCGGCTGCGGCACCACATGATTTCGGAATACTGCTAACAAGTGAACTTATACTAAATCTCTTCTTTGAAGAGTGTCGGTCAATTACATAGAAATGAACTGTTTATCTGAAGCCATAGAAATTGACAACAATAAAACCTCTAGAATGGAAATTGAGCTTCATGCAATGCACAATAACGGCACATATATCGCACGCATTTTCGCTTAGATGCACCTGCCAACGTCTGTATCATTGGGTTAGAATCAGTCACGATCACATGAGTAATTCTAAGCTTTTGATTGGTCATTCATGCCTCATCTTAGTTCCCCCGGATGTGCCGCGACCTTGAGTCAATTTCCATTCTAGTCAACTTCAGATAAACAGTTCATTTCTATGTCTGAAGTTGACTAGAATAGAAATTGACTCAAGGTCGCGTAATTATTTGACGATTTCTCCGTTATCTACAAAGCAAAGTCCGCAAAAAATCGCTGAAACCGTCGGTCTTGCCATCGTATAAGCTGTAGAACTTTGTTGAACAAACACGATTCCTCATATAAGCTGCGGGTCTTTCTCTGACTGTGGTATCTTTGTTGTAGATTAGAAATCTATTACAACAGTTTTAGTCAGTAACCCAGTCAATTTCAGCTCAGCTGTGTCCTCCTAGAGTCTCAGACATCATCCACAGTTGCGTCACAAATATTCCTCGACGTTGCACAAACGTCTATGCGTGAATTTCTAAACAGATTACAAGATCATGCAGCAGCCAGTATCCCGCAACGGCATGATAATGGAGGTCTTCTGATCAATCTTTCCGCCTAAATACAACCGGGGGCCACAACCCTCGCCAATTCTGTCGTTGACACTCAACAAGTGTCTGTTTATGTGTCGACGAATTAAAAGCTTTGTGCACTCATTTTAATCCAATATTGGCCCGTCGATGTTGGGGCTTGGTGGGCGCAAGTCAATTGCCTTTCTAACCGCGGTAGATCCGATGACCATTGTTCTCTTCATGGATGGAGAATTGGATTAATGCTCGGATCTTGTTCACCGCGGCTCCTGAAATAAATTGATTTATCGAGAACTTGTCATCAAATAATGTGATGCACATTTTAACATGATCCAACATTCCATTGCAAGGCCACACGCAGGAGAACTTGTCTTCGACCATTTTCAGACTGCCAACTTGCTTCCATCATTGAAAAGTTTATCAGGTTTATTGCGTTGAATTTTTTAAGAAATGAATAGTACATTCCGAGGAATCTGACAGTACAGCCTTGTATCAGTACAGGCGTGCCCTGGGTTTTGTAGATAACTTTTCGTGATTTTCGTCACGATGTTGGTTGGAAACACACAGTTACATACTTCGAGGAAACAGACAGTTGCTGACCATTCTTGGACGCTCTGCTCAGAGGTAACAGTAACACGGAATGAGGATGACGAAATCAAATATTCAACTGTTTATCTGGAAGCCTCATTCTTCATCTATTTGACATCAACTACCTCATCGCTACATCAAAATGTATGAGGTTTACAGGAGTTACTGAAACATGTTGTTGTCAAAATAAAGCCACTCCTGGTTTGTAATTTTTTATTCTTAGTTGTAAAATTCTTTGACAGGTTTGGCATGCACTGTGCATTAGTGTGATTTACGCTGCGATATCATTCTGATGGCTATTCATCAAGCCAAATCGACATTTGCGGACGTCCAACCCTTGCAACACGAGGAAAAGAAGACGGAAAACCGTGGAGTGAGTGAGTGAGTGTGGCTGTTCCAAGAAATATACAGATTTGAGATATACAGAATATAATTTTAGAGTGTTTTCATGGCATTGCTGAGTACTGTGCTCGCGACTACGCTTCAGTTTCGGCTCTGATCAAGATAACAGCTTCGGTTTCTATCTAGAGAAAAGGCTTCCGTCCGTCTGATGTAACGGCAGCAATTTGTTTAACGCTGGACCCTCTACATTCTTACAAGTTAGGGAAACTAATTGCTTCGTAATATTGATAACAATTGTTATGTGCTTTGTTTAGGTAAATAAGATATTAAGAAATTGAATTAAGCAGTTTGCTCAGCACAGGCACGTGATATATTTACTGTTTGCAACGATGATTGAAGATTGTCATAGGTTGAATATTTATAGGAAGAACTCAAAACCGACGTTTTTATTATGTTTTTACTCCGAAATCAGACCGATGAACCACTTCTGCAAAAGTTGATAGTCAAGTCTATATATCAAACTTTTGTCCAGCAAATAAAACGTTTTTGACTTCTTTATTTTCCAAGATAAGTCATTCAGGACACATTTTACCTGGTCTTCACATGTACCAATGTCGTTGAAAAGGAATGTGATCACCAACGAATTCAGAAGAGCAATCCGTAACTCATCAAACAAACAAGAACAATCAATTGGATTAACGGCTATAGAACAAAAGTTTGTGAATAATGGATACCCATTGCGAATGATTAACGATTCGTTGACATTTTGTCTGAATAATAAACATCAGAGAAATAAATCTAATATAGATAAACAACAACCGCGAAACATAGTCTTGCCTTTCATAAACAGCAAATTCAAACGCAAGATTAACGAACTTGTCAGAAGAACACATCTCTCTGATCATGTGCGGCCAATATTCACCAACCCTCTATTGAAGCGTCTGCTTAAGAAGAACCAAAACAAGTGTTATTATGAACAATGTGATGTATGCGAGAATGGAATAACTAATGGAGAATGCAACACCAAAGACTGTGTATACCTAATACAATGTAACAACAACGAATGCGACAAACTATATGTTGGGGAAGCCTCGAGAACAATGAGATCAAGAATTAATGAACATCTAAAAGGCCCTGAATATGAGGTTTATGAACAGCTTATGACACACAACTCCCCAATCACACACAAGTCCATCACATGGTCATTATTACATCGAAACTTGTAGTGCATGGCTCAAAGAAGAAGTGTCGAAAAGAAGGAGATAAAAGCAGGGCCAACTGAAATGCTACTCAATCTTATTAATTCTGTCTAACTTTTAGCTTTCCTCCCTTTATAGATATTTTTATCCTTTTGTAATCCATGATTTTTTTGCTAAAACTCTGTGTTAGCATGTCCCAATGTCCATGCTCTACTAAGGTTCTAGGTTGTATTTCATAGATAGGTTAGTTTAAATTTTTCTTAATGACATTCTGTATAATTTCCTTTTCTGCATCCCTTGATAAAGGCTAAGCCGAAATATTGGGAATAAAATTACAACACGGTCGCAGAAAATTGCTTATTTTTGCTTCTTTCAAAATGATTGAATCCCGACCGATGGCAACTAAAAATCAAATTCAAACTGCAACTTATTGTTTGTAAAATATCCAATTCTTACAAGAGGAAGAGAAAGATAAGGAACATAAGGAAATGTGAAATTCAAATCAGTCATAGAACTTTAAAAGAAATATAAAATCCAGAAGCTCCATGCTCATAGCCTTTTTATACGAAATCTATGTCCTGCATTGGACTCAAGAGATGAAAGTGAGGAGATTCTGGATTATATATTTCCATGCCTTCGTAGCTTTCCTCTTTCTCTTGTATCCCTGACGTAGGCTGTGGTACCGAAATATTGGATATTACACAAACAACAAATTGCAGGTTCTGACTTTTACATCAATTTTGATCATTTTGTACTGTATTGTAGGAGTAAAATAATCAGTGTTTAGAGCACAGATCATTGTGTGTTGTTCGATACTTCTTCAAAGTCATATAAAAAGTGAGCATGAGTTCAACTAAGGCAACCTATATTTCCCGATTAAGTAGTCGCAGCCCTCAGCACGTATAACGCTTCAGATGTTGTTAATAATAATAATAATAATCTTTATTTCTTGACTCACAATACCAATCACATACGAATGATGCATATATATTTCTGTATTATCTTGGTATATATTTGTATTCTTTTCGTATGTTATTTCAAATGTGGTATGCTTTACATACTAAAGCCATACCAGCACAATGTTAAAGGAAAGCATCAATGATTTCTAATATCTGTTGATTTAAGACCTTTTGTCAATAAAGATCACACTAATGTTACTACTGTTTTGTAAGTCGTAAGATAATGACATTTAATAGTCAAACATACAGTGTACAAGTACAATACTGAATTCGATAATACATGTTCATAATAAAGGCATTTCATGAATAATCAATAAGTATTCAACCATCAACAATTATGCATTATGTAATTTTAGAACTAAGCATATTATCAATCCGAAGCAAAAACACAATATAATTCATGAATGCAAAAATAGTTATGTTTGAGATATATAAATCAACATGGTTGCTCGAAAATTATCGTTTTATTGAAGTTATGTCTAACCAATTTAGTTCATGGAAATGCGCTAATTATGAGTCTTGTGAATGCCATAAGACAAGTGGCAAAGATGACATGCGGCTTTAATTTCACAATAAATCTAATCTAGTTAAATACCACACTTTCACAAAGAAATAATCACGACTGGTATAACTGGAGAAAAAGGTATTTGTAAGTAGTATGTAATATAACTTATTTTTTGTCATGTGACTTAAATCTATTCATGCGAAACACATACGAATGAGGACCAATTTGCATCGGGTCTCGTATATAAAACATACCAACAACTCGTATTTCATTGTAAAACAGCTAATCACAGATAGAATAGTTCGTATCGCTACATACCAATCACATGCGAAAGTAAGTGAGATGTGGTATGAAAAACATACCAGATCTCTGTAAACATAAGAGAATCTCGTATCAGATGTTAGTTTCAAATTGTATGTGATTTTGGTATATGTTTGTATGTAATTTTCGTATCCCGCGATTTACAGTGTACTTTCGGAGCCAGTACTAAAATCCTTCTGTTTGAACAAGGACTCCATCCTTACTGCAGACGCTTCTTGTAATTCCATTGGAGCTGTTCTTTCACAGGATGGACACCCGAATTGGTACATCTCAAGAAAGTAAACAAAGACTGAAAAAATTACACTAACATTGAGAGGGAAGCGTTGGCTGTTTTATGGGCTTATCAAAGACTGCAGAATTTTTTGCTAGGTAAAAGTTTCAAGATACAAACAGATCATAAGTCCTAAATATATGATGAATTACGATTTTGAAATAGAATACATTCCTGGCGAAAAGAATGTTGCTGGAGACTATTTGTCACGGATACATGATCATGACGATACTGAATTACCAGAAGTGCATTTTTCTGAACCTTGTATTGATATAAGCATTATTAAACAAGAATATGAAAACGATAGAAATCTAAATGATCTAAAAAAAGCGCATCGTTAGTGGCAATTGGAATGTAAGTGCGCGACCGTTCAAAAGAATGGCAATCCAGCTCACGATCGATGAATGCTGATGTATACACAGAGGATCTAGAATTATACCACCGCAATCATTAGTCCATGATGATATCATACAAAATGCCCATCAATCGCATAATGGTCATCATTCAACCTTGTGCCTGGTACGACGAGAATTCTACTGGCCGACATTAATACTCAAATTGAAAATTTTGTAAGAAATTGCAACACTTGCTGTCGAGCAAAGTTTCGTTCATTTGATACTGCTCACACATGGCATAAGGAAGATACCCTGTGGAGTCGCATTCATATAGACTGGGCTTTCCATATTCAAACGGGAAATATTTTGGTTGTCGCAGACGCATATTTGGGGTGGTTGCACGCATTATTTAGCAAGGATAGAACAACTCCATCGGTAACAAACCATCTACGAGGATTATTTTCAATATTCGGAATTCCAAACCTCTGGTTAGTGATAACGCTCCAGAATTCACGAGTTCGCAATTCCGATCTTGGCTAAACGGCATAGGATACAAACTCCTTCACTCACCCGAATACAGACCGCAGAGCAATGGACTGGCGGATCGCATGGTGCGCGTGGTCAAGGCTGCAATTAAGGGTTTTAGCCCAGCTAAAAAATCTCCTCAAGCGTTTTTGCATCGTCTGATGATTGTCCATCATAACACAGCAGTCAGGGATGGAGGAAGGACACCAGCGGAACTGATGTTTGGACGTAGGTTACGTTGCCCAATCATAAGCTACCTGAAGCCGATGCAAAATCTGCTATACAAACCCTATGGTAAGGCGCAGATAACCAATGTCAAGTTTTTGTTCAGGCAAGGATACAATGCGTCTTTGGTAGAGCATTCAGATGGACGTACAGCCGTGGGGCATGATGCGCAAATATTGCCCCAAGCCCGTGAACAACCAGAGATGGCCAATGTGCGAAGGTCATCAAGGACAATTAAACCGGTACGCCGTTATCCGGACGTTGATCCCATTTGTGAAAGGGATGTAAAGTATCTATGTCTTAGTTGGTTATAACCAGGGACATAATAATAATCTTTATTTCTTGACTCACAATACAAAAGTAATTCGGTGAGTGAAATTACAAAAACACAGAAGCGCGTTGCAGGCGTATGGTCACAAGAAGTCGTTGGATTGATGCAGGGGAAACACACTGCACACTGCCACACTACCAAGCGAGTCGATCAAAACGTTGTGTGATGAGATAAAGGTCAGCAGACGGCAAGCGATGTATCCACTAGATACAGGGCGAGCGAGGGATTGATAAGCAGTTGCAACGATGAGTGGTGACTAAACAACTACGAGTATTATGTCTGATCATGACTTGAGAAATGGAAATTGCGAGAAAGCACTTAATGTAAATGAATAAAGTAAATCCATGGTAAAATATTTGTTGAATAGCAAGAAGCTGAGGTTCGTAATCAATAATACAAGGTGGGTCCTGAGGTTGAGGCGGAGAAACTAACACGATGGCGGTTAAGTATAGTTAGCAGAAGCAACAAAGCTGAAAGCAAGCCGCAAACAGGAGATGCGCGGGAAGACGACCGCACAACAGCCTGCCTAAGTGGCGATGAAAAGTCGTAGCATTAGCTGAAATACTTTAAATCGTATGTTGCTAGATTGAAGAAGAAAGTCAATATATGGCATCACCAAAGTTGTCGATCTCTAAAGTATCTAATTGCTAAATGAGGAAAATAAGCCGGGAATCCTGTATTTCTAACCGTTTCACAAGCAGAGCCACAGTTTGAATGGAGTCTGAACACTGTCTCAGCACTTATCGGCTTCAAATGGAGTGACCCGTCAGTTTAAATGTTGAACATGGAATTCCTTAGAATGATGTGAAGAGTACATCCCGGGGAATCAAACAGTACAAGCATGTATCAGTTCACGCGTGCGGTAGGGCTGGATATTTTCGTGACTTTCTCCAGTTCATCACAAGTTCAGTAGACCGATATCAGGATTGTTGGATCTGTCAACCTCTCCTGTCACCTGTGTTATGATCGCACTGACAGTTGCTGTCCGAAATTGAAGCCTTCGATCACATAAAACTGTTTAATTTCTCGGAAAACGGAACATGTGGACAGGCGGACAAGGTGTTAAACGACTCTCTAACGCAAAAAACATGTTCTGTTTTGAAGGATTTGTGACCAGATTTGTTTGTTGCCGTCAAGAACATCAACACGACGAAAGACGTGACTTCACTTACAAGGCCTCATTAACGTTGTATTTCCAGATTAGCGGTATGGACAAGGATAACCTTATAGGAACATGTACATGAATATTGACTTGTCGATTTTCAGTGATACCGTCATCTATCAGCACTTCTGACCACCGACATGAAAGGGAAGCGGATCTGTGGTGCGCAGAGCCTGATACATGCATGTGCATTAGCATTTTTCCTGATCAATTATTCACAGATTACTGGAAAGTGGCAAATACACAGAATTGGATAGGTCGTCTCTGCTTGACTAGAAAGGAAGCATTGGAACATGTAACGTAAATGAAATGGCACAATCTCCTGACATAATACCATAGCAATTGAACAATGAGCAGCCAGTTTATCATTAAACACGCAAAATTGTGCAAAGTTTCAGTGACTGTTATCAACCGGATCACACTGCAAATATATACAGTCGATGTCAAGTTCTACAGAGAAGTTTGTGAACGTTTTTTCATGCGCCTGCTAACTTTTTTAAAATGATCGGAGGGCCCAACATTATCGAGAAAACTTTTGCGAATCTGAGGGTGTCGTGGCGATCGGAGCATTTTGAAGGAATTCACAGCAATCCGCAAGCGACGCACGACTATTTTTCCTATCTCTGCAAGGTAGTAAAAATTTCTTTTTGCCCACTTAATAAGTTCCTGCATGTGCCATCTGTTTGAATCAGTTTGCACTTCTAGCAATGTGATAGGCTTAGACAACCTAATTCTGTGGGCGAGTATTTGCGCTTGTCGTTACAGAGACCATGAAATCAAACAGAGACCATGGGTCAAAGCAGATCTATGACTATTCGCAATCATATTCGTTGACAATCAGCTTTCCGTTTATTCTGACAGCTGAGTTTAGAACTGCATGCATCTCCAAAATCGCAAGATAGACCACAGGCCTGTACGGGAGGTTCACAAATGTACAATGTCTCATTTCTGAGTGTATTTGAGGACCTTGGCTTTATTACCCTTGAAATTACTCATCCTTTATCAAATCAATCTGTCTACTTTGACTGCGATGAAAATTCCGTCCTGTGTGCGCAAGAACAAAGATGAGTGAAAACTTACTGAATGTATATAACGCTATAACTCAGCCACAAAACTAAAATCACAAGAACCAAATAAACATATCAGAACATTATTTTGAATAATTGTCTGTATTTGTCTTCTATGTCTGTATTTGTATTGTAAATGTCTTCTGTATTTGGCATAATCACCAATCTTTCAATCCTACAATTTCGCATGTTTCCAAACTGAGCATCTACAAGCAGGATATATTTATTATGACAGTGTCAGACCAAAACATACAAATAGCAAAGAATTCTGAATGAATAACAAGAAGATTGATTTTTCTGAAAATTCTATTGAAGCAAGAATTATAAAATTGGGATATTCTGAAGTAACTTCAAAAATTCAATTAGCAGATGAGTCATCGAGTTGACAGTATAACTGTATATTCAAAGTGATTAACTTTGATAGATTGGAAACAAACTTCTTCAGTCAAAGGTAGCACTTCACAGCTCTCAAAAGAGCTCTAAGAGTTCAACTTAGAACTGGGAGAGGCTAAAAATATGCAAATTTTTTGACACATGCAATCCCCTCCAGATTTAAATGAACAGCATTTTAACGTCGAGGACGGGCGAACACTTAATCATTTGAGCGCTTTGTTGGAGGCTTCAAGTGGTTTTAAGCTGATGAAAGTGAATTAGAATAATGCATGAGAATGAAAAACAGGGAAAGCTTAGAGAATGAGAGAAATCGTTGGTATGAGGTGTGAGAGAGAATCACAATCCAGTTATCTTCTTGTACAGTCGAAAAATGATAATATCAAAGTATTGATGAAGCAAATCACAGCATTGAATAATGAAGGAGTTCAACTCCTTCTGATGTCCAGTTTATGTTGATTCGTTGTTACATCCACATTGCAGACTAATTATACATCTATCTGATTCATCTGTGACGATTCGGTCAACTATTATAATAATGTGACATCATTAAAAAAACCAGCAAATTATTGAATGCAACACAACCGTGCTACACCTTCTAGTGAAAATTATAAACAGGTCGTCATCAATTCGATCAAACTTGGTCTACAAGATGGCCGATAATAAAGCGAGTATTCATGACTGATTGACATTGTGCAAAAGCTGCTCTCATTGATATCCGGCGCTGTGGCCTTGTGGTAGAGAGTTCGCTCTGCGTCCGGGAGACCAGGGTTCGAACCTTACTCCGGTCAACGCTAAGACTTTCAAAATAGGTGCACTCTGCATTCTTGCTAAACACTCAGCACGAAAACAATGAGAGTGGAATAAGTAGAACTCGGTCACATTGAAGAACGACGTTTCGCCGAATGTGGTTCCGAGAATGAACAAGGAATATTTATTTTCCATTTATTTTAGCTTGATGCTCTCGTTGAAAGTTTTAAAGGAGAATGTCAAACGCGCCCGGGTTCTGGTGTTAGAACGTCAGGTTCTGGTGTTGTTGTGGAATAACACGGGCCTGGCAAAGTTGGATTCCTTATTTGATGAAGAAGGATAGGAAAGGAATTTTAGTTGCTCAACAACAAGACAGAAGCCTGAATATTGAGCCGGTGAATTTTAGGACCGACAGAATGCTCGATTCCACTTCTGAGCACCGTTCTCTCTCAAATTCCTCTAAAATCAGTGAAATTTGAATTCATGTCTTCTCTCTACTTTCCATATGATTTTGATACTGAATTTCCACAATAAAAATATTCCTTGAAATTGGAAGAAAAGTTCACACAATAAACAAACTGTTAAAGAAGACCAAAATAGCCTACAACACATTGAAAACTCAGAATCTATGCTGCTACAAAGATGCTATTCAGTTCAACGAGCGCTCTTCCCTTATATTCTGTGAATATTTCTGTGAACATTTCCCAGAATGTTATGTAGGAGAGACTCGTCGCCAGATATATACTCGCATCAAGGAACATATCAAAGGAAGACCACCTTCGGAAATCTCTCTATACATGCAACACCATCAGAGCAGTCATTCTCCCTCCTTCATTACACTGAGCATGCACGTATAGATGAAGCACTCATACTATAATCACACATCTCTCATGAGCAACAACCTTCAATCTGAATATTTACATCTATTTTCATAGTTTGCATTTTGTTTGATCCCATAGATAGTTAATGAAATGGGTTTGATTGTACTTTCCCTTGTATATAATCTTTATTGTATTTCACTCTCGATGGCTTTGGAGGTCATAGAAGTGATTGAAATGAGTTTGAAATGCATCATACGCCCGCCAACTTCACACAGAATTCTCACCGCACCAGATAGCTATGAACCGTCGTCCGTCACTCCAGCTTGAGAATTCATGAATGAATGAATTGGTGAATGGATATTTCAAATCATTTTTAGATAGAAATCTGAATTTCAAATCTACTCACATTGCAAACATTCATAGACTTTCAAACTTTTCATGAATTAAAATCTATTGAGAGAGCAAACTTTCATAGACTTCAATAAAAGTCAATCAAAGATTTCTTCATCTCTCCAATATCTGTGACTAGCAGCGATCAAGAATTGCAATATTCATAGACTTTTCAAGAGTTACATACAATAGCATTATATCATGGATTTTGCGGGCAGAAATATCAGACAGTCTGGGCTGTTAACGCAGCCTCGCCTATGTCTGATATTACTGCCCTAAAAATCCATGATATAATGCTACATTGTGTTTGTCGCTTGTCAGTGGTCACTGAGGATGGTACGTCACATCCGTACTGAAAAGTGTATGACAACAAACTCTGTATAAAGATATTCTGTTACTATTTTTCCATCAACTTTGGAGTCCACATTTCCCAAAACATCGAAAATCAATCTTTTTGTTCATATATCCTGAAATCAGAGAAGAAATATTTCACATTTTTCAAGTTGTTCAACCTCATCAATGTTTCCCAAGCCGGAGATTTGACTGTGAATCAGAAAAGTGCTTAGTCCCACTTTGTGTTTAAATTTTGAAACCTTGAAGTCTTTTTCCTCCTCCAGTTGTCAAAATTCACTCTGAAACCTTTTGTCATTCCTCACAGAGTGCGAACTTTCCCATCTAGATGACAACTGTGAAACTGATGTTTACCGTCAAGCCTACACATGTTCTATCACCTTTCCAATTCGATGGTCAGTTGTCGATGAAAGAGCGAACACGTGGGTAAATTTAAATGAAATTAACTATTTACCGGGACGAAATTGGCTTGACTAGAGGTAAAGTTCAGAGATGCAATGGCAAATACAGATCCAATAATTTGTCTTCCAATCTGATAAAAATATTAACGTTGTATCTTTCTCTAATATGGTTCATTAGTGCGATCGTAAATCATCCACTTTGTCGGAATGAAGAAAGGAAAGATAACATTCCTTCTCAATGCTGTTGAAAGAATGTGGGACACCAATTATTCCAATTCTACGATAGATTGATGATATTTTCTACAATGCAATAAAGTGCAAATCTAAGAATGTAAATTCTACAAATTTATTGAGATGCTTCCTTTCAAGCGAATATTCATCGCTCATTTCTGCATGATTTACAAAAAGGTAAAATATTTCACTGAGTAGCTGAGTGATTGACTGCCTGTGTCAATGAGCTACTGACCGAGTGACTGTGTGACTGTTCGAGTGACTGTGTGACTGTGTGAGTACGTGTGACTGACCGAGTGATTGCTTGGGTGACTGAGTAAATGCATGTGACTGTGTGACTGTGAGAGCACTTGTGACTGACCGAGTGACTGTGTGACTGAGTGAGTACCTGTGACTGACCGTGTGACTGTGTGAGTACGTGTGACTGTTCGAGTGACTGTGTGACTGAGTGAGTACCTGTGACTGACCGTGTGACTGTGTGAGTACGTGTGACTGTTCGAGTGACTGTGTGACTGACCGTGTGACTGTGTGAGTACGTGTGACTGTTCGAGTGACTGTGTGACTGACCGTGTGACTGTGTGACTGAGTGACTGTTCGAGTGACTGTGTGACTGAGTGACTGACCGTGTGACTGTGTGAGTACGTGTGACTGACCGAGTGATTGCTTGGGTGAGTGAGTAAATGCATGTGACTGTGTGACTGTGAGAGCACTTGTGACTGACCGAGTGACTGTGTTACTGTTCGAGTGACTGTGTGACTGACCGAGTGACTGTGTGACTGACCGAGTGACTGTGTGACTGTGTGACTGTGTGACTGACCGAGTGACTGTGTGACTGACCGTGTGACTGTGTGACTGACCGTGTGACTGTGTGACTGTTCGAGTGACTGTGTGACTGTTCGAGTGACCGTGTGACTGACTGTGTGACTGTGTGACTGACCGTGTGACTGTGTGACTGACCGAGTGACTGTGTGACTGACCGAGTGACTGTGTGACTGACCGAGTGACTGTGTGACTGACCGTGTGACTGTGTGACTGACCGAGTGACTGTGTGACTGACCGAGTGACTGTGTGACTGACCGTGTGACTGTGTGACTGACCGAGTGACTGTGTGACTGACCGAGTGACTGTGTGACTGACCGAGTGACTGTGTGACTGACCGTGTGACTGTGTGACTGACCGAGTGACTGTGTGACTGACTGTGTGACTGTGTGACTGACCGAGTGACTGTGTGACTGACCGAGTGACTGTGTGAGTACGTGTGACTGACCGAGTGACTGTGTGACTGACCCAGTGACTGTGTGACTGACCGAGTGACCGTGTGACCGTGTGACTGACCGAGTGACTGTGTGACTGACCGAGTGACTGTGTGACTGACCGAGTGACTGTGTGACTGTTCGAGTGACTGTGTGACTGACCGAGTGACTGTGTGACTGACCGAGTGACTGTGTGACTGACCGAGTGACTGTGTGACTGACCGAGTGACTGTGTGACTGACCGAGTGACTGTGTGACTGACCGAGTGACTGTGTGACTGACCGAGTGACTGTGTGACTGTTCGAGTGACTGTGTGACTGACCGAGTGACTGTGTGACTCACCGAGTGACTGTGTGACTGACCGAGTGACTGTGTGACTGACCGAGTGACTGTGTGACTGACCGAGTGACTGTGTGACTGACCGAGTGACTGTGTGACTGACCGTGTGACTGTGTGACTGACCGAGTGACTGTGTGACTGACCGAGTGACTGTGTGACTGACCGAGTGACTGTGTGACTGACCGAGTGACTGTGTGACTGACCGAGTGACTGTGTGACTGACCGTGTGACTGTGTGACTGACCGAGTGACTGTGTGACTGACCGAGTGACTGTGTGACTGTTCGAGTGACTGTGTGACTGTGTGACTGACTGTGTGACTGACCGTGTGACTGTGTGACTGACCGTGTGACTGTGTGACTGACCGTGTGACTGTGTGACTGACCGAGTGACTGTGTGAGTGACCGTGTGACTGTGTGACTGACCGAGTGACTGTGTGACTGTTCGAGTGACTGTGTGACTGACCGAGTGACTGTGTGACTGACCGTGTGACTGTGTGACTGACCGAGTGACTGTGTGACTGACCGAGTGACTGTGTGACTGTGTGACTGACCGAGTGACTGAGTGACTGTGTGACTGACCGTGTGACCGTGTGACTGACCGAGTGACTGTGTGACTGACCGAGTGACCGTGTGACTGACTGTGTGACTGTGTGACTGACCGAGTGACTGTGTGACTGACCGAGTGACTGTGTGACTGTGTGACTGACCGAGTGACTGTGTGACTGACCGAGTGACTGTGTGACTGACCGAGTGACTGTGTGACTGACCGAGTGACTGTGTGACTGACCGAGTGACTGTGTGACTGACCGAGTGACTGTGTGACTGTTCGAGTGACTGTGTGACTGACCGAGTGACTGTGTGACTGTTCGAGTGACCGTGTGACTGACTGTGTGACTGACCGAGTGACTGTTCGAGTGACTGTGTGACTGACCGAGTGACTGTGTGACTGACCGAGTGACTGTGTGACTGACCGAGTGACTGTGTGACTGACCGAGTGACTGTGTGACTGACCGAGTGACTGTGTGACTGACCGAGTACGTGTGACTGACCGAGTGACTGTGTGACTGACCGTGTGACTGTGTGACTGACCGTGTGACTGTGTGACTGACCGTGTGACCGTGTGACTGACCGAGTGACTGTGTGACTGACCGAGTGACTGTGTGACTGACCGTGTGACTGTGTGACTGACCGAGTGACTGTGTGACTGACCGAGTGACTGTGTGACTGACCGTGTGACTGTGTGACTGACCGAGTGACTGAGTGACTGACCGTGTGACTGTGTGACTGACCGAGTGACTGTGTGACTGTTCGAGTGACTGTGTGACTGACCGTGTGACCGTGTGACTGACCGTGTGACTGTGTGACTGACCGTGTGACTGTGTGACTGACCGAGTGACTGTGTGACTGACCGAGTGACTGTGTGACTGACCGTGCGACTGTGTGACTGTTCGAGTGACTGTGTGACTGACCGAGTGACTGTTCGAGTGACTGTGTGACTGTGTGACTGACCGAGTGACTGTGTGACTGACCGAGTGACTGTGTGACTGACCGTGTGACTGTGTGACTGACCGAGTGACTGTGTGACTGACCGTGTGACTGTGTGACTGTTCGAGTGACTGTGTGACTGACCGTGTGACTGTGTGACTGACCGAGTGACTGTGTGACTGACCAAGTGACTGTGTGACTGACCGAGTGACTGTGTGACTGACCGAGTGACTGTGTGACTGACCGAGTGACTGTGTGACTGACCGTGTGACTGTGTGACTGACCCAGTGACTGTGTGACTGTGTGACTGACCGTGTGACTGTGTGACTGACCGAGTGACTGTGTGACTGACCGAGTGACTGTGTGACTGACCGAGTGACTGAGTGACTGACCGAGTGACTGTGTGACTGACCGAGTGACTGTGTGACTGACCGAGTGACTGTGTGACTGACCGAGTGACTGTGTGACTGACCGTGTGACTGTGTGACTGACCGAGTGACTGTGTGACTGACCGAGTGACTGTGTGACTGACCGAGTGACTGTGTGACTGACCGTGTGACTGTGTGACTGACCGAGTGACTGTGTGACTGACCGAGTGACTGTGTGACTGTGTGACTGACCGAGTGACTGTGTGACTGACCGTGTGACTGTGTGACTGACCGAGTGACTGTGTGACTGACCGAGTGACTGTGTGACTGACCGAGTGACTGTGTGACTGACCGTGTGACTGTGTGACTGACCGAGTGACTGTGTGACTGACCGAGTGACTGTGTGACTGACCGAGTGACTGTGTGACTGACCGAGTGACTGTGTGACTGACCGTGTGACTGTGTGACTGACCGAGTGACTGTGTGACTGACCGAGTGACTGAGTGACTGACCGTGTGACTGAGTGACTGACCGAGTGACTGTGTGACTGACCGAGTGACTGTGTGACTGACCGAGTGACTGTGTGACTGTGTGACTGACCGAGTACGTGTGACTGACCGTGTGACTGTGTGACTGACCGAGTGACTGTGTGACTGTTCGAGTGACTGTGTGACTGACCGAGTGACTGTGTGACTGACCGAGTGACTGTGTGACTGACCGAGTGACTGTGTGACTGTGTGAGTACGTGTGACTGACCGAGTGACTGTGTGACTGTGTGACTGACCGAGTGACTGTGTGACTGACCGAGTGACTGTGTGACTGACCGAGTGACTGTGTGACTGACCGTGTGACTGTGTGTCTGACCCAGTGACTGTGTGACTGACCGAGTGACTGTGTGACTGACCGAGTGACTGTGTGACTGACCGAGTGACTGTGTGACTGACCGTGTGACTGTGTGACTGACCGAGTGACTGTGTGACTGTGTGACTGACCGAGTGACTGTGTGACTGACCGAGTGACTGTGTGACTGACCGAGTGACTGTGTGACTGACCGTGTGACTGTGTGTCTGACCCAGTGACTGTGTGACTGACCGAGTGACTGTGTGACTGACCGAGTGACTGTGTGACTGACCGAGTGACTGTGTGACTGACCGTGTGACTGTGTGACTGACCGAGTGACTGTGTGACTGACCGAGTGACTGTGTGAGTGACCGTGTGACTGTGTGACTGACCGTGTGACTGTGTGACTGACCGAGTGACTGTGTGACTGACCGAGTGACTGTGTGACTGACCGTGTGACTGTGTGACTGACCCAGTGACTGTGTGACTGACCGAGTGACTGTGTGACTGACCGAGTGACTGTGTGACTGACCGTGTGACTGTGTGACTGACCCAGTGACTGTGTGACTGACCGAGTGACTGTGTGACTGACCGAGTGACTGTGTGACTGACCGAGTGACTGTGTGACTGACCGAGTGACTGTGTGACTGACCGAGTGACTGTGTGACTGACCGTGTGACTGTGTGACTGACCGAGTGACTGTGTGACTGACCGAGTGACTGTGTGACTGACCGAGTGACTGTGTGACTGACCGTGTGACTGTGTGACTGACCGTGTGACTGTGTGACTGTTCGAGTGACTGTGTGACTGACCGAGTGACTGTTCGAGTGACTGTGTGACTGTGTGACTGACCGAGTGACTGTGTGACTGACCGAGTGACTGTGTGACTGACCGTGTGACTGTGTGACTGACCGTGTGACTGTGTGACTGAGTGACTGTGTGACTGACCGAGTGACTGTGTGACTGACCGAGTGACTGTGTGACTGACCCAGTGACTGTGTGACTGACCGTGTGACTGTGTGACTGACCGAGTGACTGTGTGACTGACCGAGTGACTGTGTGACTGACCGAGTGACTGTGTGACTGACCGAGTGACTGTGTGACTGACCGTGTGACTGTGTGACTGTTCGAGTGACTGTGTGACTGACCGTGTGACTGTGTGACTGACCGAGTGACTGTTCGAGTGACTGTGTGACTGTGTGACTGACCGAGTGACTGTGTGACTGACCGAGTGACTGTGTGACCGAGTGACTGTGTGACTGACCCAGTGACTGTGTGACTGACCGTGTGACTGTGTGACTGACCGAGTGACTGTGTGACTGACCGAGTGACTGTGTGACTGACCGAGTGACTGTGTGACTGACCGAGTGACTGTGGGACTGACCGTGGGTCTGTGTGACTGTTCAAGTGACTGTGTGACTGACCGAGTGATTGTGTGACTGATCGAGTGATTGCTTGGGTGACTGAGTAAATGCATGTGACTGTGTGACTGTGAGAGCACTTGTGACTGACCGAGTGACTGTGTGACCGCCCGCCTGTGTCATCCTGTGTGTCTGAGTGAGTACGTGTGACTGACCGAGTGACTGTGTGACTGACCGAGTGATTGCTTGGGTGACTGAGTAAATGCATGTGACTGTGTGACTGTGAGAGCACTTGTGACTGATCGAGTGACTGTGTGACCGCCCGCCTGTGTCATCCTGTGTGTCTGAGTGAGTACGTGTGACTGACCCAGTGACTGTGTGAGTACGTGTGACTGACTCAGTGACTGTGTGACTGACCGTGTGACTGACTCAGTGACTGTGTGACTGTTCAAGTGACTGTGTGACTGACCGTGTGACTGACTCAGTGACTGTGTGACTGTTCAAGTGACTGTGTGACTGACCGAGTGATTGTGTGACTGATCGAGTGATTGTGTGACTGACCGAGTGACTGTGTGACTGACCGTGTGACTGACTCAGTGACTGTGTGACTGTTCAAGTGACTGTGTGACTGACCGAGTGATTGTGTGACTGATCGAGTGATTGTGTGACTGACCCAGTGACTGTGTGACTGTTCAAGTGACTGTGTGACTGACCGAGTGACTGTGTGACTGTTCGAGTGACTGTGTGACTGACCGAGTGACTGTGTGACTGTTCGAGTGACTGTGTGACTGTTCGAGTGACTGTGTGACCGCCCGCCTGTGTCATCCTGTGTGTCTGTGTGAGTACGTGTGACTGACCCAGTGACTGTGTGACTGTTCAAGTGACTGTGTGACTGACCGAGTGATTGTGTGACTGATCGAGTGATTGCTTGGGTGACTGAGTAAATGCATGTGACTGTGTGACTGTGAGAGCACTTGTGACTGACCGAGTGACTGTGTGACCGCCCGCCTGTGTCATCCTGTGTGTCTGAGTGAGTACGTGTGACTGACCGAGTGACTGTGTGACTGACCGAGTGATTGCTTGGGTGACTGAGTAAATGCATGTGACTGTGTGACTGACCGAGTGACTATGTGACCGCCCGCCTGTGTCATCCTGTGTGTCTGAGTGAATTTTTAGACAGGGCAAAGTTTTAGAGGTTTCTACATAAAGGGGGTGTTACACGGTCAGACATGGTATGATCGGATGTAGGAAGTCTGACGAGTTGAATATTTTCATCATACTTGACCTTCACTCCATTATCTCATTGGTCGCCCATGTCACCTCGCGTGCACGTGATAATGGCGTGAGTTTGGCGTGAATGGCAGCGACGGCATGATTACAATGTGATTCATTTACGAGGGAGCGCTTACTCATAGGTTTTATCAGTTTGTACGACCGTCAACTCTGTTCTACTTGTAGGATCGTGTGGCACCCCCTTAAATGATTGCGTGTTCCACTGAGCTGGTGTTTGTGCCACTAAGTGGTTCTGAATGCATGTGACTGACTAATTAGCTAAACTAGTGACTAACCTGATGACCCACTACAAAAAGATTCGTCGGAAAGACGTCGGAACGAGGTATGGTAGTCGGAAAAAGGTCGGGAAATTTTTTGGACCCTTAACATGCTAATTCTGACCTCATTTCTTTGAATTTAAGCAGAAATTATGATAAAAATGGCTTTTTTGATTGAGTTAATTGTAGCAAGACATTGAAGCCATGAAGACGTGCGGATATGATCGTGATGATATTGATTACTCAAACAAGTTTCAGAAAGGGAAAGGAAAATATATAACACTTAATTCCTGATCAATTGACGTTTTCATGTAATTCCATAGACATCCTACTTGTGAAATAGCAGATAGGAGGCCTAGGGTGTCTTTTTTATAATGAGGCTTCGGTTTCCGACGTCGTACCGACCATCGGCCATGCGGACATTCTGTTCCTCGGAACGAGTTCGTTTTCGACGTCGGACCGACGTATCTTTTTGTAGTGGGGAACGAATGTTTTGTCAGTTTTTCCTGTGAAGGACGTTTAAAGCAATAGCATTGATAAATGTTCATTCTAATTTTCCAACGAATTTCAAATAGCAAGACGTACCGGATAAGAAATTGAATATTGCATCTTTCGTATTCTGCTCGCAGTTGCACTTATTCGCTAAAAGTGATCCTTAATCAAATTTCATTCTATCATTGTTAATTAACTTTTGTAGTATTCATTAGTCAAATGATCACATGAGAATATGTGAATATCGCTGAAAATAGAAAGAAGCTCTAAACTAAAAATACGATCTTCCTAGCTAAATAATTGGTGTATTCCGATACTCCGAAGGAATTGCAAAATTCATTCTACGCATTTTCATGCTTAAAAGTATTCTCAGTATTAAGAATTTTTTCATGATCGATAAGTATTTATGGAAATTTGCATAAAAGAATATTTTTGATGTTTCAGTATTTAGTTCTGACCTCTTATACGCAAACCATTGATGATTTTATCCAAGAATATCATTTATCTTTCGTTAATTGCTACATGTAGGTATCTGTGATCCTGTCCTATATGCGTACTGAAGAGCATCAAAGTCAACATTTGTCACGAAGATTTTGTTTTTCCAAGGGAATGGACATCTTTATAGAATTACTGATTGCTGGTAGTATCACATTTCCCATCATTTCCGTGTCTTGTTGCTTTCTGAAAGATTTCATTTTCTTCTTAATGTCACAAATGATAATATTCACATTAATTTCTTGTCGTTTGATCTTCCAAGACGTGCTATTGATTCAAATAGAAAGTTGGTTGCAATGAATTTGATTTTCGTTGAAATTTGGGACATCTTGGCTGTTTTACAGTCGGGGATTGCAATATCAAAGCTAAATCACTCTGAAACCTTACAATCTCAGCTTTTTACATTACCGAATTGTAAGGAGAGAATGGATTATCCGACTGATTTAAGCGGCTGGTAAGACAGCATGGCGCTAGCGGTTCTTCTGCTGAGGTGATGAGTCATTGCACATTACGTCTCAAAGTAGACATTGTATCTCCTGTCTCCAAGATACATTTTGTGCTCATCTCTCTCCACCACAGCACAAGGAAGAACAGAATGATGCAATCTTGTGTGATCATGTTGTCAGAAACTGTGTGGGATGTGCAGATCAGTACGAGAGTAATGTAGAACCATAGAAGAGACTTGTAATCATTGGAATCTGTGATAAAACTGATTGATGTCATTAGAGAGCTGTATGAGGTAACGATATTGGTCCATGTGTGGCTTTTAGACAAAGGAGTATCCTATTATACAATCTACACGAGTAATCAAACAAGTAATCGCTTGAATGATCAATGGTAGATTTTCGGGTTTTGATACTTCAGGCTTTTACAAGCTGAATGACATTAGTAGCATGAGCTAATATGAGATGGTCCTCATACCGAAAATACAAGTTTGGAGGTTCAATAAAAAATAATTATAAAGTCAAAAGTCTGATCTCACATCAGATTGTGGAGAACTGCACAGTGAAGAGACTTATTACATAATGCCTCTATTTCCATAATTGGACGAGAAAATAAGTGAATGAAATTACTGACTTAAGTTCCATCATAATTACTCTGATAATCAATTATTGAAACAAATGCATGAGACAAGTAACCTGGCAATTGATATATTTATCAAATCTCAACAGATGTAACCACCACGAGACATGTTTCGGCCTGTTGGGCCTCATCAGTCGTGGGTAGGTTTGAACCAGCGACATTGGAGCTATACGACGTGCAAGCAGACCCTCTAGCCACGAGGCCACCGGACCATCTGTTGAGAGCGTGAATTAGCCAGGAAGGCACTGCTTTAACGCAGGCACGTGGAGGGCGGACTGCATTCTGCAATCACTTAATACCGCATCCGAGATTGAGGCGCTTCACGCAGGCGCTACTCATTACATGTTTAGACAAGTAACCTGGCAACAGATGGTCCGGTGGCCTTGTGGTTAGAGGTTGCACGTCCTCTAGCTCCAACGTCGCAGGTTTAAACCTACCCACGACTGATGAGGCCCAACAGGCCGAAACATGTCTCGTGGTGGTTACATCTGTTGAGATTTGATAAATGCATGAGAACTCACATGTGCATAGATAACAAAACATTAAGTTACATGTAATAGCAGAGTATTTTACTTTGCAAGCTGGAGACAGACTACTGAATAGGTTGTGCACCAAATAGAAACCCGGAGCTGTTAATTTGTGATGAAATGTTTGTCGTGGTATCTCAGAAATGTCTCTGAAAGTGCAATGTTTTCCCTAACAAATCCACAACTGGCCGGATTTCTCGGCCGTATATTTGCTCCCCGACTGTAAATGCTAAAAATATCGCATTGTATGCCATCATTTGGTGGCTTCGAAATATCTATGGTATCTTCCCGCTACATCGATGCATCGCTCAATTGCTATAGACTTCCCTGACTATTCCTAATGACTTCATTTTGCATTAATCTTCATTCAGTGTCTCCTTTTCACTGTTCATTACAATCTCCATTGAATGTTGATATTTGACATTTTTTCTGTATCTCATTGATGTCACATAGTGGCAGTTCCTCTAATATTTGTTCAATGATTTCAAATTGCATCAATGTTTACAAAATGTTTCTTTTTTCATAGACATAATTGAAGTTTGAGCTGAAGCTGAATTATTATTCCAATTCGATGCCTAATATTTAAATCATCAAAGTGCATGCCTTCCAGTCATTGAAGTAAAAATGACAAATTGAAACACTGATTGACGATGATCAAATTGTCAACTCATTGCACAATATTTGAAGATTTTCTGGAAAAGACAAAAGTAAATTGAAGCAATTTTCGACAGGGAGTTTCCCTATCTTGAAAACATTGAGAAAATTAGCTGGAGAAGTTGCGAATTTGCAATTGTACTGCATAATGTCACCAATTTGAGAGCAGCTTGAATTCTTGGTGACTTACGAAGCGATTAGTGCCAGAAAAACGCCTTGTTCACCTGCAGGCTTCTTATACAATTGTACAATGAAAGATTACAAAATCGTGAAAGAGGACAGAAAAGTACCATTCGTGATACGCTAATGATAGTATACGCTAATGTGCATTATTCTACGTGCAGGAGGGAGGGCTGCAATGCTCATGTACTGTGAAGTGTGAAATTAAATGCTCCCCTAAAGATGTTCCATTGTCAGCAAGTTCCCAGTAGATAAGGCGGTATCGACCCGATCAACGGGTGACTTCTAAAGTCGGGAAATGGTCGGCCATAGTCGGCATAGGTTTTCTCCCGTCACTAATAGACGTCATGACGGCTGCACGACATTGTGCTTATGAGTAGTAAGACATTAACATTTGACAACCAAAACATCAATTGTTGAAATAAAGTGAATCAAATTCAACAATGAATCCAATCAATGTATAAGAATTGACAGAAAATATAGCGATACTATTTAATGAATTTTGAAATTTACTTCGTGATATAATAATAAAATTTAGCATATTTTGATTTCTACCATCATAAATCAGATTTAATGAAAGATGTACAAAACATAGAAACTTTTCATCAGGTCGTTAGCATAAGTTCTGTGTCTGCTACATTGCTAGCATATCTTTATTCGTTTCATAAGCGTTCATTAAGCTTGGTATGAGCATACCTTTGTTGATCACTCGATATGGATGGAATATTCACGATGTTAAAGAAGTTCAGTGATGTCAATTAATAAAGCCAAATATGCATATAAAATGTACTTTCTCACTAAGAATAGAATAAATAGAAAATTTATAAAGAATTAACTTTAGAAGACAGTTGAACGAGAGTCGGAAACATAGTCAGTCAAAGCAAGAGAGATATTTTAATTAGAAAAAGTTTTGATTGTTGGATTTAAAGGAGTTGATCTTTACAGTATAAAAGATAATCGCAATCAATTATCAGATTGGCTTCTTGACACTAGTCGAAATAATTGCGAAAATCTTGTAATAAAAACACAAAAATTGGAAATATTGCAATAAATTGAAGTTAGGATTGCAGATGGTACAAGAAAAACTTCATATTTATCGCAATTTTTCTAAGATCTGCAACAAATTACAACATTTGTACTTCCGGTTTTGTTTTATCATAGAATTGGAAATATTGTAATAAAAATGCATGGACCTAATTAATTACAACATCCTTGGGATTTTTCCTATTAAGTCTGAAACATTGAATTTTAATCCTTGAACTTGCTTCTAATCATTGCTTTGTAGGCATAGGGCCTATGAAATTAGTAGAGGGGGTTAAATGATAAAAAAATAACAACCTCTGGGAGGTGTACTGGTCATATTCTTATGGCCTTTGTACCATGGCGGATAGTACAGCTGCTCCCGTGTATATCAGCCAATCAGCAAACGCCTATTATCATTATTATGAAGTGAATTTATTGTTTACAAGAATAAATTATAGGCAAATAAGTGAGATGCCTCTGCCATCACGGTCTTTGTCAAGGGTATGGCGCCTAGAATGCTATACAATAGACTCATTCAATGTCTATGTTCCCATGTACGTTCTTTATAAGAGAAGATTGTGGATTCATGGTCTCCTTCATCCACATTTTTGCATCAATCATCATTTCAAAACCTGTCTGTTCTCGAGGGATGAGATACCGCGTTTCCAAATCGCTAATCATCAGTAACATGTTCAAAACCTCAAAACTCAGTGACTTTCTTTGTTGAGCAGAAGGAAGAGTTGAATCGATTCTTACAGGATCACCGAGTATCAATCCATCAACTTCCATATCAAATTCTCTTCTGAACGAACTAGCACTTTTTATCCTTCGTCCTTTATCCTTGCCTTGTACTTCAATTCCCCCACGCATTCTTCATCTTGGCCTTCATCCATCCATCAAATTTTCTTCCGTCTGAAACAGACGTGTTAAGGAATCACTGTCTCTAATCGCCTTCATTATCAGACAACAATTACACCCTTCCGCCAAATTCCGCTCCATCTCCTCATCATGTCAATGGAAAGCCTCTGAATCGACAAGGTAGATGAGGCCCAGCTTCCTCATCATATGCGAGAATGGGCGCTGTAGCACGCTAGGTGTTGACATGGAAACAAGGACTCAATGGTAGCATGTTAGACACCGGACATGATAAGGGGCGTGGAACAATGAAGGTGGAGCTATCATCTAAAACAGAACGCTTAAATGAAGGCATGGATCGAAGCAAGTGGAGATTTTGAAAGTTCAAATTCATGAGTTGCTCCTTACATAATCAACAAGTGTGGCGATGAAATGATAGAAACGTAATTGAAGTTGACTACTCAGACTCATTGGGTAAAGAATTTCGTGTTGAGGTCTGTCTGAAGGAGAAGTTATTTCCGAAACAGCAGACAACTATGTCTCCACTCAGACTTGTTTCTATGATATGACTGGATTACGCGCCTTTCAATAGAAATATCTGAAGCTGCAGTATCCAGGGGATTCAGAGAGTTGTAATGCGAATCAATGAACGGTGAATGTTTTTGAATGTTTAAAGCTAAAAGTTTTTTTTTCATTTTCTGCGGTTTTTTATTCCATTGTTTTGTATCCAGAGCTTCACATCTTTTCTTTACACAATAGAACAACCTGTATGTGAATTGGCAACCTTAGCAGATGCTTTGATACTTCAAATGCAACCAGAATACAACATCTGCAGCATCCTACACATCAGTTATGATGCCACATGATTTTATTGTACTTAGTAAAGCAGTTTTTACAACCAACACTTTTAAAGCGAATGGAGTCGCCAAAGTAAATTTATTAAAATATGTTGACATTGCAAGCGCTTTCGTCGCCTCTAATCAAACGATGCGGTCTCGTAAAGTTACTGAATTCAAGACACAGGTGATGATGACATTCGACATATCTACATGTAGGATAACATTCGACAAATTGTAGATATATCTAGGATAACATTCGACAAATTGTAGATATATCTAGGATAACATTCGACAAATTGTTGAAATATCTAGGATAACATTCGACAAATTGTAGATATATCTAGGATAACATTCGACAAATTGTAGATATATCTAGGATAACATTCGACAAATTGTAGATATATCTAGGATAACATTCGACAAATTGTTGAAATATCTAGGATAACATTCGACAAATTGTAGATATATCTAGGATAGCATTCGACAAATTGTTGAAATATCTAGGATAACATTCGACAAATTGTAGATATATCTCGGATAACATTCGACAAATTGTAGATATATCTCGGATAACATTCGACAAATTGTTGAAATATCTAGGATAACATTCGACAAATTGTAGATGTATCTCGGATAACATTCGACAAATTGTAGATATATCTCGGATAACATTCGACAAATTGTAGATATATCTCGGATAACATTCCACAAATTGTAGATATATCTCGGATAACATTCGACAAATTGTTGAAATATCTCGGATAACATTCGACAAATTGTAGATGTATCCAGGTTTACTGAGCGATATTTTTCTCAACGATTCCTTCTTTTCCAAAAGAAAATGTAGCACTGCTTTCAAATGATAAGCACGTAGTAAATCAGATGAAGTACTTTATTCTTGTGCTCTAAGAAAATAAAGAAGTCAGACCATCGGTCTCGTCTCTTATCCTCTTTAAATATTCGAATTAAACACTCTATCTGATGCGTATTGTGTTTCATTTGGTTTCGTATGAGTATTCATGTACTTTGAAATGTCCAGGAATAATGTGATAATGCAATGAAATGAGAGATATTCGAAATTCACATAACAAATTTGTACTTACTATTGCTAAGATTCCATCTAAATTACTGTTGTTAATTACACTGAGATATGAATTTTATGAGGTGAGAAATTGCTAATGAGATTTGGAAAGACAGATTGCATCACTTCCCAGGCTTAATTGCCAGAAATATTTCCACTTCGACCGTGTTTTACTCGTGTTCATGTCAAAGAATAGTTTCAGATGTGAGATAATAGTCATAAAGACTGGTCGATTAATTCATTAATGATCATTTTGAGTTCTTTTGATTAGATCTTCACAATTCAATTGACAACGCCTATCTAATGAGGAGGTGTGAAATGAAATGGCGTGTATCTCTGCCTGTATGTAGGGCCTGTGTGTCACGCAATCATTCATCTACCACCATAATTATCCCGACGCAATTTCCTAAACCTGGCTCAAAACCGTGTATTGACGGTGATGGTGTGCAGATAAAGCCATTGATTATCAAAGTGGACAATGGGCTGTCGGAAATCATGGCCATGAATTGCAAGTTGTAACTGCAGCAACTATTTTATCAAGTCAGCAGGTGGAAGCAGCGAAGTGGAACAACTACCATGACCACTGTTGGAATCACATCATCCAAATGTTTGTTTAAACGCAAATTTCGATCGCAAGTTTTTGGGTCAACGTCGTGACCAAAGCAGAAAAAGCTGCAATCAAAGAGGAGACCAATTCGATTCTTATAGTGCCACTCTCATCTTCCTGTCTAGAACTCCCGCGAACAGTTTTTGAAATAGCCACAAATGAGATAAAGAAGATAACATTTGATACTTATCAGGGACTCTCGAATGCATGGTGCTACCCGCAGTCAGTCAAATAATACTTCGAATAAGGTCCGCAGATATCTTCGTGAATCAACAGTATATGGCAGGTCTAGCGTATGAAAATCCAAAGAAGTGCTCCTCAGAGGATCACTCCATGATTCATTCCAATTTGATCTACAATGAATTCTGAAAAACCGAACTTATATCAATATTCAAAGAGTGAAAAGTAACTAATGTTCCCAGACGGATTTTTCTGCATTGATCAGGATTTTTATTGCATAAATATGAAATAAATACCATGTGTATACCTTGTCGACAAGATGCGTCGTCTAAATAAGATGTCGTTCTGAATTCCGCTGTGTTTGTGATGGTTTTGCTATCTTCATTCCATGCAGCATTTTCTGCTTCTTGAATTCATTCGTCACTGATAATGATGCTTATAAACAGTTGTGAGGAAATTACACTGTTAATGTAGCTCACACATGTATTCACACACAGAACAATAAATTGATATCCAATCAATCTGGTTGAGGCAACGCAAGGCCGATCTGCCGGAGAATGTTCTTTCCCCAAGGGAGGGAAGACTCATCTTCAGTACCGGGGATGAGACGACGCAGTGCAGGGGAACTTCCCCTCCCGTCAAATCCAACACTGACGTGTCAAGTCTGACCACCTCGATTTGAAGCGCTCTGCGGTGGACATGTACGATTTGAAGCGCTCTGCGGTGGACATGTACGATTTGAAGCGCTCTGCGGTGGACATGTACGATTTGAAGCGTTCTGCGGTCGACATGTACGATTTGAAGCGCTCTGCGGTGGACATGTACGATTTGAAGCGCTCTGCGGTCGACATGTACGATTTGAAGCGCTCTGCGGTGGACATGTACGATTTGAAGCGTTATGCGGTGGACATGTACGATTTGAAGCGTTCTGCGGTGGACATGTACGATTTGAAGCGCTCTGCGGTGGACATGTACGATTTGAAGCGTTCTGCGGTGGACATGTACGATTTGAAGCGTTCTGCGGTGGACATGTACGATTTGAAGCGCTCTGCGGTGGACATGTACGATTTGAAGCGTTCTGCGGTGGACATGTACGATTTGAAGCGCTCTGCGGTGGACATGTACGATTTGAAGCGTTCTGCGGTGGACATGTACGATTTGAAGCGTTCTGCGGTGGACATGTACGATTTGAAGCGTTCTGCGGTGGACATGTACGATTTGAAGCGTTCTGCGGTGGACATGTACGATTTGAAGCGTTCTGCGGTGGACATGTACGATTTGAAGCGTTCTGCGGTGGACATGTACGATTTGAAGCGTTCTGCGGTGGACATGTACGATTTGAAGCGTTCTGCGGTGGACATGTACGATTTGAAGCGTTCTGCGGTGGACATGTACGATTTGAAGCGTTCTGCGGTGGACATGTACGATTTGAAGCGTTCTGCGGTGGACATGTACGATTTGAAGCGTTCTGCGGTGGACATGTACGATTTGAAGCGTTCTGCGGTGGACATGTACAATTTGAAGCGTTCTGCGTCAGCTTCCTCCCGTGTTCTCGAAGGTCTGACTGCGAAGCAGTTTCCCGGGCATCCTGTCACTGAGGATGATAGCTTGTCTGACTCACTGTTCAGCTGCACGAGGTATATGTAGCTTCACTCGTTGGTTTGTACAATGCGAATTCAAGAATGCAATATAAACAAGTTATTAATGTGATAGTCATTTAATTGATGTTTAAAAAAGAACTAACCATCTTCATTCATCAAAAGAGTAGTCTCTTCTTCATTGCTTGTTTGGCCTCAAGTTAAAAATATACAAGTAACATTTATGCACAGTCCCTCCATATTCCAAGAACAACAAATATCCCTGATAAAAAAAAAACGTCGGAAACACGTGGGGACTGAACATGTATTTTACTATCATCTTTTCATGACTTGAAGCCAATAAAACATTGAAGCTACGCTTTTGCCAAATAAGGATTACCTCGTGTTAGCGGCCATCAACTGACATAGAATTGTAATTAACTGATAAGTCTTGAATCATGCATCCTATTAACAAATGAAAAGTTTATATGATGGAGCTGCACCTCAGTAAAAAATAAGAGTTTTTGTTTTCTTGCATACGGTATTTCATTAGCTTCGTTTGGCTCATATTAACTAAGGATCTATGAGCGACAAATATGACAAAATATCGGAATGTTTGTTCTATCAGCGCAGAGAAGCATTGGGAAATGATTGCAGAATATGCTTGTTAAAGTGAGAAAAATATGGCGATGTTCAAAAAGGTTTGTACACACTGCTGCATGTTATTGAAGAGTGCTGTCATCCATTAAGCTTTCCGATGGTTGGCTGTCATAGTTACCATTCTGTTATCTTATTATCTCACATGCTTTTGTGCTTTCCCTTATATTTTCTTTGAAACTCCTCAATATTATCCTATTGAATCTTAATGTTGAGACAAGTTACCAGGAAATTGACAAATTTATCAAATGTCAGCAGATGTAACCTCATCAGTCGTGGGTAGGTTTGAACCAGCGACGTTGAAGGTAGAGGACGTGCAAGCAGACCCTCTAACCACAAGGCCACCGGACCATCTGTTGAGAGCGTGAATTAGCCAGGAAGGCACTGCTTTAACGCAGGCACGTGGAGGGTGGACTGCATTCTGCAACGACTTAATACCGCATGCGAAGTTTGAGGCGCTTCACGCAGGCGCTACTCATTACATGTTAAGAACGCTACATGACAATTGAACGCCGCCGGTTCGTACCTACCCGCGACTGATGAGGCCCAACACAAGGATCCAATTTCTCTCGTTGGCTAATCATATGTCAGCTATAATTTCAAATGCGACTGCGGATGCAGCTACAATGGTCGGACAACGAGATGTCTTGGCATCTGTATCAAAGAGCACTATCCAAAGTGGGTGGCAACAAGATCAAGAGTCCCAAAAGTTCAAAGCAGCTCAATATGCAAGCATCTCTGGGATTGCAATCAATTCGCAGGACACAAGATCGAATCCTATTTCTTTGTCACTGCATATTGCATAAATGTGCCCCATGTTAAGATCACTCAGACCACTTTGTTGAAGAAGTTCAAGCTCTCGCTGTGTGTTATGAAAGAAGTGACTTGCTCCTGCCTTGGACTTAGCCTATTTTTGCCTTCATCTTATCTAGGTAAATTTCCGTTAGTCCGATGTCTCGATTTCAGTGTGTACATATACATATTTCTTTACTCAATCACTTTTCATAGCTATGTAATTTGAATGTCTACAACTTTCAGTGCAAGATTATTAGAATTCTTTTGTAAATGACGTTTTCTTGTGATTAGGGTCTTCGAAAGCGCTTAAGATAATATCAGTTTTTATTTTCCTAAATTCATAAAATTCATGTCTCCTGGTGTTCCTTCCATGTATTTTCTTTGAAATTACTCAGTGCAAACCTATTAAATCTTAATGATTGAGATAATATCAGAGATACTTCTGTAGTACATGACAGCAGAAGGCTCATCCAGGGTTTTGCTAAACTCCTATTTAAACAGAAGACTTGATATTCGTGAAATCTGTAGGCTTTCTTACACTAGCCTGTATCACAAATCAAATGAGACAGAATACCAGTACAATCAATTTCAAATTGAATGAGCAGAGATAAAAAGCCTTTTTACATCTAATTCAGCGTACTTCAAGCGAGCGCTATATCATATATAAGATCTAAAGACACACGCAAATCTGTTAGAACTTGTCAGATAAGATCAATTCAGTTTGGCAGGCGCAAGTCCTTCCTTTTATCAATCAGAGATCCATATCTGACTTTGATGATCTTTGTGACGCCTTTGAGAGCTTCAATGCACGCTGGCAATACATCACCGAGGCGATAAACAGCAGGGATTCCGGGGTTTTGAAGTTTGAAAACAAGTCATCCGGTACCAGTCAGTGTCCGCTGATGTTGGACATACAATGTAGTGGAGATGTGATAACTGTGTTACAGAAAAAAGAAAACATTGATAGTACGTGGACTTGTGTGCATAAGAGACTGTTGGACTTGACCTTCTTTTCAAACGGCACAGCTGATGCAGAACAGATGGATATCACATGTAAGGAAGCAGAATAGGAAGTATACCATGAATGGAAACCAATCTGTACGGAGAAATACCAAACATTTCAGGTTTTCATTGAAGAATACAAGTAACAAACTTGTGCAGTCATTCAATGCCACTAACAAATCAAAGAACCGAAGGATTGTCACTTTGTGCTGTACTTTCACGTATGCAACTTGCAAAAGACAGATGTGCAAACAAGCATGAAGGTCATTGAGAGACGGATTCTGAAATGCTGCATAAAGAATTTTAAGTTCCTCAACTTGTTCTCGTTCTATATATTCACCTTGTACCTGTTATTGTCTATCAGCATTTTGTTCACTGATTTTCTTGCAATTCTTCCCAATATTATAGACATGCGGCTGCCCGAGAACTCTTCAGCGAGACGCCAGAGAGTCAGATTAAGAATTATCGATCTGTTATAATTGAGTACTCTAAGAAGAATCGCTTAAGAATGGCACAAGTTGCAGTTTGAATAAAAAACATTATCTATTATGTCAAGTCTCAACTCTTCTATTGTGCTGTCTAAATCCCCTGTGTACTTTCTGCTATTTAGAAGTCTAATAATGATTAGGAAGTGTTAGAGAATACAGGCACTGACAATGCACCTGTTGGTGGAAGAGTATTTCTCGTGTAATGACAACTTACCTGATTTTTTCACTGTTGGCTTCGGCAGCTTAGTGGTCGCCGGCTTCGCTGGGTAAATTTTGGCGGATGTTTTTGGTCGCTGAGTCAACCAGAAATATTCTGTCTTCGTTGGCGGCTTCGCCAATTTCACTGTCGTCTTCGGGTGTCCCCAGTCTGATAGAGTTGTCTCTACAGAGAAGAAAGATAGTTTTGGCTTGGAAAAGCGAGTCTCATTTTCGGACAGACATGTTTCTGATCTCTTTACAGCACATCAGTTATCCACATGATTCCGTGAAGAAACCCTGTTCTCTCTGCGTCATCCACACTTGTACGAGAGATAATTATATGTCGACAAAGATGTCTTTATCAAGTATCTGTTCCAAGGACGTCACCAGAGTGGTATTTGGTGAGGTGAATTGTACAATTCGATGAAAATGATGTCTATGAGTATCTAAGATCAGATTTTCTAAGATATAGAGAGATCGATCAATAATACATATCATAAATGAATAGAAAGCCAAAGCATGCAAAGCGAATATATAAAAACACATTATGAAGCAATGAATTCAATAATTTCATGAAGTATACTTTCATATAGTTTATTAACATATGAATATTCTTCAATAAATAGCTTCAAATATCTTTAACTAAACAAGCATTCATGAAAAGAGGATTTTAGAAGATGTACCATTGAATAACAAGAGTTTGAGAATGTTTTCTCGTCTACATGAAGGCCCGAGAGTGCTGATTGGTTCTCTCAACAATTTATTTCTGAAGAGGAATGTTTCACATTGAGCACAGCACGGTAGTTAGCTATAGTTCTCATAGGAGTTCTATGTCATTTCAAGGTAGCGGTAGTTATTAAAAGCTGCACAGGTCAAGTTGTACCACTAATACCTGTAGTCACAGCTGCATGGAATTTGCCCAAGTGTTATTTCAATCTCGTGGTCGCGTCTTTTCTACAATATCATTGAAATTTGGCCACAACAGCGTCTTTTACACTAAGCAGCCTATCGGGACGAGTCCAAGCAATTAAGGACAAGGAATTAATATCTTCAACCTTCTTCACAGGCAGCAACTTTCTTACAGTTGAGTAATGATTTCAAAGTTTCTGCTGTTCCATTTCTGTGTATTCGGTCTCCTCCCCATTTTCTTAAAATTCGACATCGTTTCTCTTGACCATGCGTGTGACTGACATTGGGAAGTTGTGGTATTCATCGTTATACCCATAGAAATCCAACACTGTAGCAAAGGACTAGAACGGACACGGACATTGAAAACAATAGCACGACATGGACAGGCGTTGTCATGACGACGGCACCAAAACGGCGACGTTGCCGACATCTTGTCAGAGTATTCTGTAAATATTCACGGTTACTTTCACATCTCTTTATATATAAAAGCATTTTGATAAAATAACTGAAAATGCATCGCCTTGCGGCATGAATCCACAACTGTTATCCACAACGTCGAATTATCATTATTTTTTGAAAACTGATCACATTTCAAATTAATTGCTCCATCTCTGTATCCCTTCAATTCAACTCCCCCATACATCAGTGATACAATTCGCCAATCATTACATCACCAGCAGCAGGAAAATGCCTCAAATTCTCGTGGTTGTCAGCCATTTTATCGCTCCATCTAATTAACTTCCAAGTTCATGGCGTGTATCGCTTTCCGCTTTCATTTCTCTTGAATTTCTAACAACTAATGAGTTGCGTCATAGCTGTTAAATTTGATTCAAAGACATCCTTTTGAGACGCAGTCTTTATCATTGACTACCTGTCTGTGAAGAAACTCTTTGAAATAGCTCTGATTACTAGTTCTACTCTAGCACGTGAGAAGCCACGTCTCACGCAATCAAAGAAGGGACTTCCTTCCTTACTGGACATCTCTCACTGCTCAAACAATTTCAATGCGCGCAGTTTCCACTTCACTGAATAAAAAGCAATAACTGTTTTCCTTTGTCCATCTTCGTTTTGGATAAACACGCTCGCTAATGATAGAAAACGATTCATCTTCCATATTACAGACGGAATTTCCTCTAATTTTCAGGAAGTTACAATTTCTCTGTCAATCTTCCTTATTCACGGTCTTATGTCACAGTTTTGATGAAAGACTGGCTCTTTCTGCGTTTTCACCGGCCTCATCCATATGCCACGCCCTTTCTCGGAGTTGAACATATCCTGTTCGTAAAATGTTTTTTTTTAATCAAAGCGTTGATAATTTCAAAAGATTCTACGTCTCTACATTTCTACACATATCAGAAAATTACAGAAGAAGCGTAAAAACAGACAAAGACGACGTTGTATCAAATCCAACGCTGACGAATGAATGAAAAGGTGGAGTTTTGTGATAGTCTCTAATGTGCAGTAATCTTGTCTACAAGGATTACTCTTCGGTGACTTTCTGAGTCTGAAATGAAAATCACGAGACCCTAGATCTCAAAATTACAGTCTTTGGAGAGAAGTAGAAATGAGGTAACAACACAATCCGGATTTCAATGTAACTCCGCAAAGGCAAAATCGTGGTCTTGATGTCACTATTGAAACTTGACTTGTATATTCCCTTGTCAGTCAGTGCGAGTGCCTTCCATTGACATTTTGGTTGGAGAATCGCAGCAGTGGTTCTTGGATGAATGCCATCATTCTTGGAAAAGCAAATGAAATTATAAAGGAATCAATTTCAACAGAACTTGGAGTCAGGAACTCTTATTTGATGTGCAGCATCTCCCGAATAAATCATAATGAAGTATATTTCACCGAACGTGAAAGTTTGTTGAAAATACATCAATATCTATGTTAATGGCTAATGGCAAGAATGTCAAGATTTCAATGCTTCCTCTCAGGTTTTATTCACCACACACTGGTCGGAGTTAGCATGTCTCATCTGCCTCTGCACGGATCATCAAGAATCGACATAATCCCACTGATTTGCAATGCACGCTGTTGTAACGGCTCCTTTAACAATCAAATCGAACAGACTTGCGAACTTCAGTGACGGTGGTTTGACCAGGATTCTCGCAGAAGCTATATTCTTGTGATTTCTCCTGGCGGTCGGCAACTGCACAGTCATCCTAAACCAAGGTGACCAGATCTTCTGCAAACGAAGCTGAGACACATCACCAAGTAGGGGAGAGGTCCCATAGGTGCTCATGCTATTTTGCCAGAAGTGATCGCTGTTACCACAAGCAGGTTCAGTAACAGTGCTAAATTCATGTTATGGCAATCATGGAATCCTTATTTCTAATAGCTGCGTGACATTTTGTGTTTGAATTGTCTCCGAACATACCTGGAAGCAGGTAAGACAATCTCAACAGTGAAGTTGAGGCAAACATGCAATGACCGCTGGAGAAGCAGCGCAAAGACTTGAACGACATTTTCATTCGGAAATAAATGATTGTCTGAAGACTTTTATTTCTAGTCATATTTGCCGGTTGAAACCACTTTTTCACAACAATTTCCACCTTTTGTATCAATTAGCGTTTTTACTCGATGATTTTTGAGGTTATGAAAACGCTGTCTGCCTCATATCACGCCTACAAGTTCAGCAAGTTCAGCATTTTCGATAATTCCTGTATTATCTGCGCAAATGAGGAGTGAATACTGCTCATGATATAGTTAGTTCACTGGGTCGAGTTCCAACCGAGTTGATGTTTGTCAGCCAGAATTCCGCCTGTTTCTATACCCATCGCGTCACAATTACACAAATTCAATCTGACAGCGATGTAAAACGTGCTAAATGGCATGCGAACAACGCCCAGGCGAGATGAAGAATATTACATAACACTAAAACACCAGACAGAAGTTGTGAGTGTTGGCGCTCCGCCTAATCCCTCAAGATAATTACCAAAACAAGAGCCTGCGGGTGTTCATGGAAGTGAAAAGAAGCGCTTAGTCAGAAACCCGTGAAACATGGTGAATATTTTATGCATCGTGGTCGAACGAAACGCAAATGTTTACTGAAATCATCACACTCACTTGGGTGATGCCAAAGAGTACAAAATGCTTTTTATGGTGTCTGTGTGACATAATCACAACAACAGGGGGTAAGAGGATGGTTAGGGATTAAGAAAACGACGTGAGAATCATCTTTTATCAAGAGAATAATGAATGATACTGCTGAGAGTAATACACAAAGCAGAAGATAAATTCTATGTTAATTTTACTTCAATGGAAAACTATTAAGAAAAAGAGTACTTTGAAATCCTTACAATTTGTAGCAATAAAATTGTTAATTGGGATCTAGATTTGAGGATGTAGAACGAGTGAAGCGAGTTCCACTACCCTCAATGACCATAGACGGGTATTAAAGTAGCTATTGTTGAATATAGACACCGCGATTAACTATATGAATATTCAAAACCATAGAAGTGGACTTTCTATGGTATTATCAACTTCTATGTTCAAAACAGATGAATGGAGCAGGACATAGATTTACACAGATATGTAGCCAAGATATCCATGAAATGAATATCTTTGGCATAGAAGTATTGCTTATCGGCGATATTTATTTGAAAGTGATGTCAAAAAGGTAATGTTAAATATTTAATGTTGAACGATTTCAATTCATTCAATGCCAATATCTATGTCAATCGATTAATATAGAAAATGATACATTTTCAGTTACATTGAATAGATATAGACATATTCAGCAATATGAAGTGTTACTCAAGTTCTTAGAATACAAAATTATCATAAAATCAGCTTGAACATTATGTTCTGATTCCATTACCCCTCCCGACTGCAGGTTTAACTCGCAGTTTTTGTTAAATGTTTTATGATCTCACTTAGACATGAATGTTGCGGATTTTCAGCATTTAATCATGGTTAAGTTTCAATCCACAATCACTTTCGACACTTGGCCTCTCCATTTCCAAAACATTCTAAAATCTCTCTTCTGACTACTTTTTATTGTTCTGATAAATAGAAACACATTTTGTTACTTATAATCACAATATAGATTATCCTGTGCAAGTTTAGAGCTGCTGTTGTTGATGTGATGCAAAGTACAGTGAAACAGGACTGTTTGCTGGACATTGCCTGAAGATTACTCATCCTAGCTTTACTGTAAACTGATCCACAGCTTCATGCAGACTCCCGACCCGATATCTGTGACTTTCAAAAACTATATTTTCAATCTCTATTCCAAATGATATGCCTTTTGTTGTTATCCCAACTGTGAATGACTACTATCTTCTTCAGAAACAGCAGATAATTACTCAGATTATTCATGCATAAATGGTGAACTTACTCTTTGGTACTGCATCTGTTTTTGGAACCGGTTTGGTTGAATAAATCGTCACAAGACGCATGCCTAGATATCGGCATTCGAAATTGCGACCTGAAAAATAATTTAGAGAATTTCATTTATTTTCAACATGTGAGTACTTTGCAATGACATGATGGCGGTATTTAAATGCCTTTCGCTGTAGAGATGCGTTCACATTACACCAATAACGACAAATATGCAACAAGACCATCGGAAAAAATCATTCTTAGACATATTCAGTAAAGTCAACTTTTTAAATCATCGATAAATTGATTATGACAGTGATTCATTGCATTTTTAACTTTCAAATGCAATTTGTGCCCTCAGTAGTGACTGGGCACAGACGTTAATTTAGTTTATTTAATATTTGTGAACTGTACGTCCTTTTATATTGATTCTACAGTTGCTCGCAATTTAGGAGACCCGTTCACAATTGAATGAGAATAGTTGTTACAATTTGAAACAAAACCGCCAACTTAATGTACTAAATGAACTTGAACTTGATTGATGACTATCTCAGGACTCCCATGAATATTACTGAAGATTAAAAATCCAATATCTTGTTTACAACACATTTTTGACATTATCAATGAGAATTGAATTTTCATCCAATGCCAACTGAGACATACAAATTAGGACATCAATGTCAAAGCGGCGGACGCTAATTTGATTGTCGATCAGCCTCGTTACATGACATTTCCAAGGATGTTTCAGAAGTAATAAAGACTGCAAAGTATCACACATGCTTGTCATAACGAAAGATTGTTTCCAAAATAAAATTTTCTCTACTAATATTTAGTTTTTTCTTATCACATCGCACCCCGGTAGGGACGGTTTATGAGGAGCACTATTCTGGTGGAGCCTCAATTGCACCCCCACTTCATGGTTATATTTTCAACGCTGACTGGTTATACTTCCATTCTATGGCTACGAGACGGTGAAGAGAGACATTATAGTGATATAACTACGACATCTGTACTACCACAGAAAATGTAGCACGAGGCGAAGCCGAGTGCTACATCTTTCTATGGTAGTACAGATGGAGTAGTTATATCACTATTATCAAACGATCAAGAAATGTCAATGAACTCTATGGACCAGTGACGATATAGACAATCTGCTAAGAACACAAACGTGGTTGGCTTTCCATGGCATCCAAAGTCCTAGTAGATAGCCTATCCAATATTGATGTCATGCATTTCCATAGAAATTAACAATACCATAGAAAGTACTATTATCTACTTCTATGTGCATTTCCTTCATTTGAATTTCAAGTGAACCGATATTTAACTGGCATTTGCATGAGGTGTAGCCTTATTATCTATACCCAAGATATCATCTAAGCTTACTAAAAATGTAGCACGGTAGCCCATTGGATTACATGTATTTTGATTCATAGAAATTCCGTTCTACATTAGAAAATGTAGAACGCATAGTTCAACATAGTGGAGATAGGAAGGGAGTTTGATAATAAACCGTGAACCTTTTGCAGTACTTCAGCTGGTGTCACTGAAGCTAACTTGAAAGTTCTCATTTTCATTCATTTTGCAAGCCAATGAATAGTAGAACAGTTTTTGATCACTACAAACCAAAATAGATAGAATGGGGACATCATCTTTGGTATTACGTCCTGTTAAATGATGTCTTCAATGACATTTATCTCTTTGATGCATGAATTAGTTTCAAGATTAAAGTTTCCTAGAAAAATAGGTGTTCTTTAAATGCAACTTGCGGGCGTTCTCTAGGCATCCTACGAGGTTGTACGTGGTACCATTAGATTCAGATTAATCTCTTCTTTCTTTTGGTTACAAATTGTATTACTTCGGGATCAACATTGCTGCGTAATACTGTCCCAAAATTTTTCAAAATGTCCTCAAAAGGACGCAATATGAATGAAAGTGTTAAATGCTAGAAAGCAGTAAAACAGCCCTGAAGATGATTATAAATATTGCTTGTCTCTGCTTGGATTGCATGTTCTTATTATAGACAAACTTTTCCGATCTAGAAAGCAACTGAATTAGGTAATGAATCTCATGTGGGCACCAGATCTTTCAAAATTGACTGGTTCATGTTTGAATATTACATTTCATGTACACGAGCGATAGAAAATGATTAGATGGCGGGCATTCTGAACTTGATAAACTTTAATGAACGTAATTAAATCAAATTTGTGAGAGATAAAACATCCCATATTTTATATACAAGACATCACATATAATCTTATGAAAAACAAAATGATGTTCAGTTCATACAAACAAAATCTTGAGAATTTGGATATCATTCGCCCTGTAAAGTGGATTATCAACTATTCACATTTCTAAAGCTATTCATAAACCAACCTGCAAACTACGCAGTTGTTTATCATTCTTCTGTTTATTTCTATAAATACTGTTCACTCTTATCTTGTTCTTCAAATTCAGATCGTTTCTGATTCTTCTGACAGATCGAATGGGTCGAGAACTTCTGGCAGAGCGAATAGGTCGAGAACTTCTGACAGATCGAATAGGTCGCGAACTTCTGACAGATCGAATAGGTCGCGAACTTCTGACAGATCGAATAGGTCGCGAACTTCTGACAGATCGAATAGGTCGAGAACTTCTGACAGATCGAATAGGTCGAGAACTTCTGACAGATCGAATAGGTCGAGAACTTCTGACAGATCGAATAAGTCGCGAACTTCTGACAGAGCGAATAGGTCGCGAACTTCTGACAGATCGAATGGGTCGCGAACTTCTGACAGATCGAATAGGTCGCGAACTTCTGACAGAGCGAATAGGTCGAGAACTTCTGGCAGATCGAATAAGTCGAGAACTTCTGACAGATCGAATGGGTCGCGAACTTCTGACAGAGCGAATAGGTCGAGAACTTCTGTCATCGAATAACCTCAAATCTTGCAAATAGGTCAACTTCCCCTGATCTTTAATTCTACGAAGGGACAAGATGTCGCGACCAGCCAAGAGGTTAATTGGTCGCGAACTTTAGCAGACGAAGAGTGGAAACTTCTGAAATGAAAATGTCGAGAACTTCTGACAGATCGAATTCACAGTCGAGAAATCTAATTGGCACCATTCACGCGTCTTAGAAGTGGAAATAGTTGTAATTGAATCTTGTAATCAAACAGTTGGACAGAAATTATCGAATGTTGAAAATCGAATAAGTCGCGAACTTTCTGACGCTTGTTCTCAATTTTAGACAGAGCGAATAGCTTCGTTAACAAGTTGATGAGCTGAAGAATTGTCAGATCGATGTTTGAACTCCTCTCTACCAGGAACTTCTGACAGATCGAATAGTTCTGATATCTTCTGTATCGAATAAGTCGAACTTAATAAGTCCAACTCTGACAGAGCGAATGTCGTCAATACAACTGTGACAGAAGAATAGGTAACTTCCACGACAATTCCGTGAGAACTTCTGTCGAAATAGGTCGAGAACTTCTGAGATTTAGTCATCAATGCGCGAAATTTCTCAATGCGAATAGGTCGAACTTCTGACAGATCGAATAGGTCGAGAACTTCTGACAGGAGTAAATAGAGAACTTCTGAGATCGAGTTCGAGAACTTCTGACAGAACGAATAGGTCGAGAACTTCTGACAGATCGAATAGGTCGAGAACTTCTGATACAGGGTCGCAACCACACTGTAAACTGCACACCGTTAAAGTAGCGCTAACTTCTGACAGATCGAATAGGTAATGAACTTCTGAAAAATCGAAGAGATTTCACTAGCGAACTTCTGACAGATCGAATAGGTCGAGTCTCTTCTGCATTAAATGCATGGATTGTACACAACTTCTGATAGACATCAGTATCAAATACAACCATCAGAGCGAATAGTGATGAAACTTCTGACAGAGCGAAGTTATCGAGAACTTCTGAAATAATTAAATCGCGAACTTCTGATGGGAGAATAGGTCACTAACTTCTGACTCGAATATGTCGCGAACTTTTGCTTCATGTAAAATAGGTCGGTCGCAAACTTCTGACAGATCGAATGGGTCGCGAACTTCTGACAGATCGAATCGGTCGAGAACTTCTGACAGATCGAATGGGTCGCGAACTTCTGACACTTAGCTCTCTGTCATCCTAATAACCTCAAATCTTGCAAATCAACTTCCCCTGATCTTTAATTCTACGAAGGGACAAGATGTACCCGACCAGCCAAGAGGTTAATTGGTGGTTTAGCAGACAAGAGTGGAAATGAAATGAAAATGGATTATGACAGTCAAGTTCACAGCCGAGAAATCTAATTGGCACCATTCACGCGTCTTAGAAGTGGAAATAGTTGTAATTGAATCTTGTAATCAAACAGTTGGACAGAAATTAACGTGTTGAAAACAAAAACACGCACTTTCCGCTTGTTCTCAATTTTAGCCAGTCAGTGACTCAGCTTCGTTAACAAGTTGATGAGCTGAAGAATTGTCAGACGATGTTTGAACTCCTCTCTACCAGTGATAGATCGTCAAATCAGTTCTGATATCTTCTGTATCAAATATCGAACAAAAGTCCATCAACTGAGCGATTGTCGTCAATACAACTGTGGACATAAGAATTATCTTCCACGACAATTCCGTGAGAAATTGCCTGTCGAAATAGGAGAGTGAAAATTTGAGATTTAGTCATCAATGCGTGAAATTTCTCAATGCGATAGAATTACTGTGAACAGGTCTGATGCCAGGAGTAAATAGTCTGAGGAGTTCGTTCTCACAGTAACAAATAACCTTCACACAAGGAGTATGATCCTTGTGATATCAGGGCCGCAACCACACTGTAAACTGCACACCGTTAAAGTAGCGCTAATTTAAATACAATATAATGAACATGGATAAGAAAAAGTGAAGAGATTTCACTAGCGTCACATATCAACCGGTAGAGTCTCTTGTGCATTAAATGCATGGATTGTACACAATTTACTATATACATCAGTATCAAATACAACCATCAGAAAACTAGTGATGAAATTTTTGACAAGCAAGTTATCATTTTTGAAATAATTAAATACTTCTGATGGGAAACACTCACTAAATTATTTATGTCAAGTTTTGCTTCATGTAAAAGCCTTCACTAACGCTGATTATACCTGTTCAGTTCTAAACAGTGGTACCTCATAGCATTTTTGAATGTGTGCTTTTTTGCTTAATATACCGCCATCGACTGCTCGATTTACTGAATCATCTTCAATGGGACAATTACAAGACCGAAATTGAACGTGACTAAAATGCATTTAATGTGAGAGGTCAGAACTCAAAGAAAAAAAAGAAAAGAACACTTTTCGTAAAAGTATATCAACAATTTTCCTGAAATTTCTATGTTAAAATTTGCAGTTGCACCAACGAAAAGTGTCTGTTTGTACACTTTACTTCATCCTCTGTCACTGAATGATAACTCATTTGAAAGATCATGATCTGTAGATGATTTCTATAATAACCAGTTCAACAAAATACCAATTTGTGTAACTTTTATGAGCAACAATTCGAAAAAACACCTTAAATGTCACAATTTAACCACTGGAAATACATAGGATTGTGTTATCCTCTATATTTCTGAAAAGCAAATGATCTGATCCGGCAGACGCGAAGTTTTGCAGTAGGTTGGAGGTGTACTATGCTATGTGAAAGTTTTCTGTACTACCTCGTTCCCTGCACAACTTCACGCTGGCTCCCGGACTATAAGTGGTGGCTATGCACCAGATTTCCTCTCATTTAGGAGACCTTGTGCGTGCATGCACAGCTATTTCACCTATATATTCTCTAATACTTTTCACATACATAATACTTTTACAGGCAGACAATGTGCAAAAGTTAAACAATCTAAAATGATGTTTAAAAAGCAATTGAAGCATATTTGAAATATGACTGATAAAAGTGACTTTTGCAACCATTACTTTATAATGCAATTTAGTGAGTCTTTAGACAGCACGAATGACTCTAGAAGGAGATGTAGGCGGAGAGCATTCCAATTTGATTACATTTCGACTTAGTCTCCTTCTCTCCATCTTCTCCAATCAATGAGAACCTGTGAAAAGGCGGAGAAGTCACACAAATATTGTGTTGACACTTGATGATGATTGCACTGTCAATATTTAGTCAATCAGACGTTACCATAAATTGTTTAATTAAATACCGGTCCAGAAATTGCACCGATTCATCCTACGAGACATTCCATCTCCGATACATGCGAATTGGAGCACATCCTAATCTTCATCACCGAGCACCAGTGAAAGTAGTGGACGTTTCTGCATAGCTTGCAGGTGAAGACGAGATGTTGAACATTCATACATTCCACAGATGAAAACTGTTGTTAGTTCTGCACTTGGTGCGTGCCGTATTCAATAAATGCTGATGAGGTTCAAGGTTCAAGAATAAAACGTGTTCAGGGCGCAGAAATAGTTATCACAATTCTCGATTGCTGCAGTCACTGCAATTTCAGGGAATGCTCATAGAATAAACAGATATATCAGGCCCTACTCCACACAGACACAATAGCGAATAAATCGCATTTTTTGTCTTTTACCTGTGGAAAATTGACAATATCATGCCATTACCTTCACCGGAGGATTTGTTGGAAGATTTAGCCACAGAAATCAGACATTCTACACTGTATGATAATTAGGGGCTAGAACGGACGCGAGCGTTGCAAACAATGCTACAAAGTGGACAGGCGTTGTCATGACAACGGTATCTAGACGATGGCGGCTTCCAGTGGTTGATCTTGTTTGCGCACGTCGTTGAGGTTCACGAAGATGATCATTTCTCTTTGGATATAAAATCAGTAGAAAAAATAATTTACAATTTATCAAGGCAAGAATCTACAGCTTCAGCAATTTCAGTTCCCACAAACTTACAGAGTAAACAGTCAGATTTCGATGGTTCATGACAACTTAATTCCAATTCCACTGTCCTCACGGTTCACTGTATTTATGGTCACTGCACAATACAGGTTTTCCAGTTCGACAATGCGACTATCAGATTAAAGAATATGTTTTAAGATGCAACAGCGGTATTTCTGTTAATCAGCAGCGTTTTCAATTGAATGATATTGTTTTTAATCGGTAGTGATAATAAGTGAGTTTATTAATGGATTTATAAGTTTAATGAGCGGCAACCTGAAATCATAAACGGCTTTTCATATTCAATTATATTTTATTTAACAGGTATGTCAATACAAAAAGTTTTGATAATTTTTTTAATTCGAAAAGGTATAAAATATGTCAAAAGGAAAAGTTTGATAATTATTTTAATTCATAAAGGTAATACAGTAAGTCATTAAACACTTTTTTTTACGAAAAGGTAAGTCAATACGAAAAAGTTTTGATAATCTTGAAATTTTTTATTCCATTAAGAAACAAAACAAGTACCGTAATATTCATTGATGGTTTTGTAAGACATCCTCGCGATTAATTAGTCTAGGCATCAATCTGCCCATACGTCTGGAAGATCTTCCCATCTTATTTGCAGTGATGGCACTCATGTTTTGGGAGGCGAGTTGCAGTAAGGTCAAATTCCGCTGTTGTCCAGTGTAGTTGTGTAACTGCTCACGAATCTCAGCTACTTCTCTCTTGAAAGCCGCTTTCCACATGGAAAACGCGTTCTCTGCGATATTGAGAAATGGAGAGTAGGGCGGTAAGTACCTAATAGAGTGTCCCTCTCGCAAACTGACTTCACGGGCTCTATTGTGTCACGGAGCATTATCCATGACGAATACACGAGGTCCAGCCCCAGCCGCAACGGACGCTTCTTCCAGCCAGGAGTTAAATCTCTCACAGGAGGTTCCGCCTTCGTAGAATTCATGATGGACGACACCTTCATTAGAGACCGCCAAGATGAGAGTAAAATTCCGCCCGCGCTGTCCATGAACAATCCTGACAGCTCGCTCTCCCCGTCTGGCACGACCTCGTGTGCGACTGATCCATAAATTAAAGCCGGATTCGTCCACAAAAATAAATGTTTGGCGGATGGTTTGCGTTGATCGTGTGCAGATACCAGTTCGCATACTCGGCCGTTTCCACTTTGACGTCATGGCTATTGCAGTTGACTTGAACAGTCTCCATTTTCTTTAAGAAGATAAGACGATTTCTCAGACATGTGCTGATAGTTTGAATTGAGACAGATGGCTTGTCCGGCATCTGCGCTTGTAGATCAGCTTTGATTTGGGCTAACGTGAATTCCGGTTGGGATTCAACAATCTCTACCACAGTATTTGCCATATCTTCGTCCATCTTTTGGTGTCGTCTTCCTCCTCTGGGACGATCAATGACTCCTTCAAGTATATAACGATGTACTATTGAATACGCAGTACCCCGTTATACACCGAGAACTCGACCGGCTTCAATATAATCATCTCCTGCTTCGTGAGCCATAATGATTCTGCGTTTAACATCAGAAGGTATTCGCTGGCGCTCCATATTGATAAGTTAATTTAGCAGATGTGAAGACATCTATATAGGGCTTTGGATCAAACCGAATAGATATCATTTATTCTTCACGTGAAATACCGCTCACTAATCTGATAGAGACACAACTGAACTATTTTGCTGCAGTTTATTTATTGTTGTCGCTCTCAATTGTGAAATGACGTAATATTTTATCTTTTAACGTTTTAGAAATTAAAGTGCCGCTCTTGATTCGGTAGCTGCCGTTGTCGTGTAGAAAAACCTATATTAATCATTGGCAGTCCCACAGAATTAGACAGGTCGTCTCTTCTTCCATTTGACTTAGAAGGGAAACATTGGAACATGTAACGTTAATGAAATGGCACAATCTGCTGACTAAATACCATAGCAATCGAACAATGGGCAGGCAGTTCAACATTAAACACGCCAAATTGCGCAAAGTTTCAGTGACTGTTATCAACCGGATCACACAGCGAAGAGACACAGACGATGTCAAGTTCTACAGAGAAGTTTGTGAATGTTTTTTCATGCGCCTGCTAACTTTTTTGAAATGATCGGAGGGCCCAACATTATCGAGAAAACTTTTGCGCAATGATCTGAATTCTTCGAATCTGAAGGAGTCGTGGCGATCGGAGGAATTCAGAGCAATCCGCAAGCGACACACGACTACATTTTTCCTATCTCTGTAAGGCATTAAAAATTTCTTTTTGCCCACTTATTAAGTTCCTTCATGTGCCACCTGTTTGAATCAGTTTGCACTTCTAACAATGTGATACGATTAAAAATCTAATTCTGTGGTCAGTCCACTTTACATGTTTTCATCGACTGCATCGTGAAGACGGCGTCAGACATTCTGCAATTCAATACGCGAGCTCGATGTAGGATGAGCGACAAAACATGGAACTTTCAATCCCTTCTCAAATGGTGTTCCAATCAAGTTGTATTGTTCACATGATTTTTGTTCTTGTGAGATCGCTCAGCCTCATCTCTGCAGATTCACATCATTAGACTGCAATTGTTCTATAAGGACAAGACATTTTGATGCACATTTACAAGAATTTGGCCTTATGATGTTTGTTCACAATTAGTTGGCATGCTTGGAAGTATGCAGTTGAGAGTCTGTTATCATATTCCTTGAGTAAAAGTACGATACTTCCCAATCAGATGCATCTGCAGAATATGTTAATATGACGAATGAGCAGTGGGCAGCTTGAATGTTGTGATTCTAATTATCAATGAAAAGAGCTGTGGGAACAAGGCCAGGGCCTGACTTTAAGCAGCCGCGCCAATGGTTTAAGTTTTTGGAGACAACAAAGCGCCGATGTTTAAGATGATTTTCCGCATCGACTCTTGACCTTGACATTTCTTCTAAACAGTGTTGATGCACAATCGAGTTGAATCTGTTTGCTTTGCAGCTCCATGCAGCCGTTGTGTATCATGGCGGACGCTAAGATCATCACACACTGAGGATATGAACATCCCTAACACATACTCATAATCTTCTCTCAAAGGATGATTCTATCAACGGAGTTAGCGATCAGCTTGGTCTGCAGAGAGCATGCCACGTCCTCTTCAAAAGAAGACTCAATTTCACAGCGGTTTTTCATAAGACACGGGATAAGCTATTGCTAACATGACCTCATTTGTGGATGCGAGTCACATAGAATAGTTCGGAACTTACCGAAGAAATATACAGGTTTGCCCTTTGGGAACGCGGGCATTCCTGGCAGCCATTGGAATTCAGTAACTTGAAGTTCGAATGTCATTGATTCATTACAAGAAGATAACAGATCACCACTACATGAGTCGAAATCTTCTCGTTTAGAACTCTGAAAACAGAAATCAACAATTTCACCATTTATTCAAATTCATGAAAACAAAATCATTTAATTCATGAGTTCGGTACTTCATCCATCCATCTGTGATAGCGAAATCAGATCCGCACCGCTTAGTGATGGTGAAGATGCACTTGACCAGGTCAACTGACGGGGATGGTTTTGAAACCAAAGACAAATTCAAGATAACTCTCCATAATGGCAGCTATCGTTCTACACTTGGATTTCGCAATCCTGCCTCGGACTACCGTCTGGATGGAAGTTTCCTGAATAATTCCAAGTGTGTCAAAGACCTTGGAGTTCTGATTTCAAAAGACCTAAAAGTCTCTCGGCACATTCTGACCTGTGTTCAGAAAGCGAATCGCATTGTATCTGCCATCCTCAGGACATTCGTCTCTTCAAGACACTGGTCCGCCCTCACCTCGAATATGCTATCCCAGTCTGGAATCCATCCCTGAACAAAGACATTCTGGCTATCGAACGCGTACAACGTTGATTCACCAAAAGCATCCGTGGTCTATCCTCGTTACCCTGCGAAGAATGACTGAGAGCTCTGAAACTCCCAACACTACAATGTCGTCGTCGGATTATGGACCTTACAACCGTGTTCAAAATATGTAACCACCTTACTCCAAGTGATCCTAATTCCTTCTTCACCTTTAGTGTTTCCCGAACCCGTGGACATAACTACAAAATTTTCCGCCACCCAACAAATCTGAATTGTCGCCTATCCTCCTTTTCCCACCGCATCATAGATGACTGGAACCGCCTCCCCGACGATATTTTGAACAGTGAAACGGTGAAACAGTTTAAACGAAAGCTTTTTATGTTTTATTGTAACTTCTAATTGTTCCCTCCTGAATGTATTTCCTGTGTTGCCTTGGTGCTCATTGCACTTATTGGTGTACTAAATAAATAATATAGATAAGTCGATTCAGTGATGAAATGAAATTAATAAACTCGAGATTCTACTGACCAGGTACCTATCCACTGGTGACACTGACAGGTCTCTATTGGGAATCGAACTTCAAACCTGCGACACAGAGAGTCATGACGCTAACCGCTGAGCTATCGCACCGACTGTGATTCCTCTTGAAAATTGTTGTAATATCACATTCCAAGCATCCTTTTATTCTAGTAGTGCTCTTACTTCGCTAAAATTTGTAACGATTCATTCATTGTTGCACAACATTGAAACAAATAAACGAGAATTTCAAATTCATCTTCTGCAAATGCGCAGAATTCTTTGATAACTCAAAATGAATGTTAATCGGTCGATAAATATGCATGAGATTTGTCAACATGCGCATCTCTTTCATACAAAGTGAAGTATAATTGATTTACGATTGCATAGGAGACAGTTTTTGGCACAAATCACGAATATTTCGCTGCACGAGCACTAGCGGAAATAAAATAGCCAATTTTCTGAACTGCGAAACTTGTGAATGACAGTTCAAAGTTCCTCTTGTCTTTTATTCAGGTAGTTGCTGTCACTGACGGAATGCAGATGAGTTTGTCGCAGTTATAAAAACAGGTTCAAAGTTAAACAGCGCTTGGTTTGATGTATTTTGATGCAAAATTTCAGCCATTTGTTAACAGAGGCAAAATATTGCTGCTTTTCACATGTAACAGTTATCAAATCATATTCATAATCTTCATTTATAGATCCAACAAACCCTCAGCAATTGAGAAAACTGGTAGAGAAGAACAGTGTACAATGCGTGACATCGATAGAGCAGTTTCATAAGCTGATTGGCTTCGTGCTTGCGCATTCTGAAGCTTCAACGTCAGTGGTTCAAGCCTGACCACAACAGATAAGGCTCAAGAGGCCAAGAACATTTCTCGCTAGGATTACATCATCAGAAATCCCCCATAATACGAAGGAATATTTTTCTACAGCAATTCTATTTGTTGCCATTAACCCTTCCATTCTCAAATTATTTTTAAAATGAGAGATTTTTCTAAAAAAAGGTTCAAATGCAATTTGCGGGGGTTCTAGGCATTGCACGAGGTTGGGAGAGGTGTCATTAGAATCGCACTGTTCTCTTCTTTTTTGGTCATAAATTTCTTGCCGCTTTGGGATCGACATTGCTACGTAATATTGCCCCAAAAGATACGGGTCTAAATATCCTCAAAATATGCATGAAAGAAGGGATAATCTACTTCTAGCTGGAAATTGATGATAATTTGCTATTTTTGAATGACATAATGAATAAATCGCAATAAACGTATTAATATTTGGACACCTCAAATGAGTGATTTGCATTATAATAGATCAGTTTCACAATTTTGATATGCAAATATGCAATGCAAATTTCATAAATCAACTTATAGACGCTTGCAAGTATGACATTAGCATTATAAGTTCAAAGTCATTGACAGCTTTTTCAAGATACTGGTCAGGGCCTACACTAAATATTTTATCAATGTACATCTTTTGCCAGCACTAAAAGAAATGGTTACTTATCTTCTTTGGTGAGTAAAATGTAAAAACGGCAAAATAGGCCAGGCGTCTGAGTTTGATTAATCTCTAAGCTGAAGCGCTTCATGCTTTGTCAATAAAGGTTTTCGAGGCGATTTAACAGAAAATGCTGTTTATTATCATCATTCACGCTGAGAGAAGGCGGAGAAATGTTGTAATTGATGTTCATATTCTTGTAATAATAGGCCTGTATTCAGAAGCATAGACTTCAATTTACTTTTGTCTATCAGCAACGCATCTTCATTAACTGATCAAATATCTATTTCCGACTAAAATTTCTAAATTGTGACTATCAATGATCCGCCATAAATTATCAATAATTACAACTAACCGATTCATCCTGCTTTAAATCCATTCAGAGTTCAACATTCAGTTTGTTACATTTATTGATTTTTTAATAGATCTAACATTTTACTTTCATGAAATGTTCCTCCTGAATTATTCAATTATTCAGATTTTCAAACTAAGCAATATTTTAATCTATAGCAATAACCTCCTTCTATCACTCAGTAGGACATTATCAGCTTCAAATTATTATATGCATAATCCGAAAATTTGCATTGCGGCAATGGAGACAGTACATTATCACAGTACAGTATGTTCCAATGGGATTTCAATGCTTAAGCAGATAATGTCCGGAAAAATATCTATATGCATAAGAACCCTAGAGATATAATAGATATGAACACTAGACATGTTTATAGCCCAGAACCATAGAAAGAGGTTAAGCTAGATATTGTACAACATCTATCACTTAATACAACTATATCAATTTCAGTTGGGCCATAGAAAGAGGTCATACTAGATATTGTACTCATATTGGAATCATTGACATAGAATGTCCTTGGCGCTACGCGCCTCGGACATTCTATGCCAATAATTCCAATATTCGTACAATATCTAATACATCAATGCTCAATTTACCCAAAATTCAAGTTATTTGCACAGACGTCAGACTTTTGAACTGAAATTGTAAAAAGTATACCACCAAGAAGAGCAATAATCATACCCCAATCTCGAAAAGGAAATCAGAAATTTTGAAATCACATTAATTTCCCGTGAGAAACATTCATTTAATTACATACGATTTCCTTACATCAACGTACATAAGCGCTTTATCCTTTATTTCGCCTCTAGAACTCATCATAGTACCTAACAGATAATTCAACGAAATTCCATCATTTCCCGTCTAACAGAATTGAATGCTGTAGGCAAAGTCAAATCCTTTAGGAGCTGTATCCCAGGTACTGGAGTTGTGACAGTAACATAAGAGGTTGCTCTCACACCAAAATAGAACACACAAGTGTGCAATGTGATTGCAGTCTATGAATACGCATCCTACATTACACCTTGATTTCTAAACTGACATGACTCTTGACAAAGTTTTTGCTTTGGCAACTGTGACATGGTAAGTTCTTGGTATCTATGGGGAGTGTGCTTTTGTTGATGCGCTTAGAATTACCTCGTGTTACCTTATATGTTAATCACAAGTTAATCCTCTTTGAAGATGCCATTGAAGCACAATCATGTCTATCAAAATCTGCAATGGTGTGGATATCACCTCAGCTACGCCCTAAAGATGATAGTTTCTCCTTCACTTAATTAGATAAGATAATGACGCAGAAACATGAACTACCAAATCTGCACGATACGTGTCATCTGGAATAATGTGAAAACTTTGTTATCAACAACAAAAATTGCCAGAGACTTTTAGTATCCGGGCATTATATTATATTAATCGAAGCGAGTTAATGAATCACGTTAATGAATCAGGCCATAGATTTTCAGAGATATGCACCAAAGATATCCATGAAATGAATATCTTTGGCATAGAAGTGTTGCCTATCGGCGATATTTAGTTGAAAGTGATGTCAAAAAGGTTATGTTAAATATTTAATGTTGAACGATTTCAATTCATTCAATGCCAAAATCTATGTCAATCGATTAACATAGAAAATGTCAAATTTTTTATTGCATTGACTAGATACAGACATATTCAACAATACATCATATTATTATAACGCATAGTTTTGTGCAGATATCTCTGGTCTTCCAATGATATCAGTGTATTATATGAACAAATCTCACACGGAAATTTTCATGAATTCCTAGATGACTGAATATCACATATACATAGTTTGAAGAGCTGGGTTCAACGGGAAAAGTCTGTTAGTGTGTCGCAGACATATTCAACAATATATTATATTATTTTGTGGCCCTGGTGAGCGCTTTGGCTTGAAAAATGGAGTTCTAACGATCATCTGTTGAAACAATGACTTACCCAGAATAGCGCCATCCGGTAGCTCGGCGACTGACATTCAAATTTGATTTTGTCATCTTCATTCACGTATAAAATTGTGTCATTTGACGAAGGATGTCTGAAATGGGGAAGACGGGAGAGCATGAAGACATTCCCTGCATTTCTGATCACAGATAAACAAATATCTCGAATTATTCAAATATTTTCTCACAAACCGACAACTTCGAATGAAATCAGCCAAATATTGAATTATTTGTCTTATAATTGCAGAATACGATCATTCTCACAAACACAGTGCTTTCATTCGCAATAGTTTTCGGCCTAATAGAGTTCTCAAATAAGGACTTTACAAACAGCGCCGTGATATTATTATGACAATGATGATTGACAACATCCTTAACAGCACGTAGGATGTCATTCTCTCTTGTTTCTCATCACAGTGATCATTGAATTTGATAGCATTGTCCGGAGATTCATCATGATAAATGGAAAGTAGCTTTTAGAAATACTCGCCAAGTTTCGGCGTTTTTTAAAGCAAAACAATACTTTCATCTTTACACAAAGATGTCTGACGACGGAGTTACAGATTTCTTCTGAAATGCAAATTCCTGCAGTCGGAGAGAGACATCATTCAGCCAATCAATTCAATTTGAGTCGGATCTGATCCTCTTTTACGGAAATACATAGTTGTGAGGTTTTAAGTCCATGAATTCAACTTCCTCCGATTTTCCTTCAATGATGCGTCTGTATCCGATGTCGGTGGACATAGTGCATGTCGCAGACTGCACTGAATCTGGCATACTGGCCGATTCATAGCAGAGGGTATTTATGAATAGAACTTAGATTGACTTATTAGTGGATTCTAAGCGAAGTTCAGTTTTAGTTGTTTCTCAAGAAAATAAATTTGATTGATTGGTTTCCTGTGAGCTTCCTATGGCTTCTGTGCTTCTAACTTAATTCGACAAGAGTCCTCAGATTTGCAATAGTTCCATTTTCCGAACTTTCATCTTTCCGGTAATTTTAGGCTTAGTTATTCATGACAGTGAAATTATATTTTTCCTTTGCACCAACCGAGGCACGAAGCTGTACCAATAATAAGTTAGGCAGACATAGGCCAGTCTTCATATATTGGCATCTTTCACGAATTTAGCAACATTTAATGAGAACGGTGGCGGCCCCCAGGCGGACAGACTCGAACCGCGCACCTTCTGCATCATCGCACCGAGGTGCGGCCCTTAACCAACTGAGCTATCCTACCAACGGAGCGGCAGAAACCATCAGGAGCGAGTAGCCTTGAATACGTGCTTTGCCTGTCTGTAAAATGATACAAGCAGGACAAATACGAAATTTAATCTGGTTCAACCTGTTTTTGAAATTACAGTCTGCCACTAATGAAAACTGAATGAATTTTTAAAAACTGTCGGAAGAATGTTTGAAACAACTCGACAGCGGCAGAAGAATTTACATTAAATTCTGCTCAGAAGATTAATCAGATCAATTTCGGTTTTCTCACCTTAGGTAATGAACGTTTTGCAGAGAAGAAGCTCTGGATAATCATTTTCCAAATATTATTAATCGTCTGAATTCCATCTCGATAAAGTGAGAAGATTGGTGTGAAACTATGCAATGTGGCATTGAAAATCAGACAAAACATGACCGATAATTGAACTATTACATGAAATCGATTAATTTCGTCTTGGGACAGGTCCACTGCGGTGACATGAATCGGTCAGATGTGACGGATCGCGGTGCGTGCCTCTTGAGATGTGATGCGGTTTGTGAAGAGCCGCTAACTGCGGTGAAAGACATGGAAACACTCGCAGATGGATGGAAAATAGAAAGCTCTTCATCACGATCCTCATTACCTTCGTCATTGATGAACCGCCGTGTAGTCAGGCCTTCAATATTGTGAGAGATTCAACTTAAGAAAATCATAACTGGAAAGAAAGTTTGAAGTGCAATGTGAAGACAAAAGAAAATGAAAAAGAGCAAATCATTGAGTAGAAGGCTGTGTGATGATGTTCATCCACCACTTCAGCGATTCCAACAATCCTCAGCGGACGCAGGTGCGCTGGAACTTGCCGTGACAGGTGGATTGCTGGTGAATCAACGGAGCAACACAATGCATGAATGCCGAGACGACCGCGCACCGTGGTCTCCGTGACACAGTGGCTAAGTGATTGGCGAAGCAATCATGCGGTGTGGAGTTCGAACCCCGGCAGTGTCATTGTAAGTCAGTCTGTGAAAGTCTCATTGTCGGCCTCGTTCCCTGCACAAACTCGTGCTGGCTGCCGGACTATGAGGTGTACATCATTCTGTGAAAGTCTCACTTTCGGCCTCGTTCCCTGCACAAACTCGTGCTGGCTGCCAGACTATGAGGTGCACATCATTCAGTGAAAGTCTCATTGTCGGCCTCGTTCCCTGCACAAACTCGTGCTGGCTGCCGGACTATGAGGTGCACATCATTCAGTGAAAGTCTCATTGTCGGCCTCGTTCCCTGCACAAACTCGTGCTGGCTGCCGGACTATGAGGTGCAGATCATTCTCTGAAAGTCTCATTGTCGGCCTCGTTCCCTGCACAAACTCGTGCTGGATGCCGGACTATGAGGTGTACATCATTCTGTGAAAGTCTCACTTTCGGCCTCGTTCCCTGCACAAACTCGTGCTGGCTGCCGGACTATGAGGTGTACATCATTTTGTGAAAGTCTCATTGTCGGCCTCGTTCCCTGCACAAACTCGTGCTGGCTGCCGGACTATGAGGTGCACATCATTCTGTGAAAGTCTCATTGTCGGCCTCGTTCCCTGCACAAACTCGTGCTGGCTGCCGGACTATGAGGTGTACATCATTCTCTGAAAGTCTCATTGTCGGCCTCGTTCCCTGCAGAAACTCCTGCTGGCTGCCGGACTATGAGGTGTACATCATTCTGTGAAAGTCTCATTGTCGGTCTCGTTCCCTGCACAAACTCGTGCTGGCTGCCGGACTATGAGGTGTACATCATTTTGTGAAAGTCTCATTGTTGGCCTCGTTCCCTGCACAAACTCGTGCTGGCTGCCGGACTATGAGGTGCACATCATTCTGTGAAAGTCTCATTGTCGGCCTCGTTCCCTGCACAAACTCGTGCTGGCTGCCGGACTATGAGGTGTACATCATTTTGTGAAAGTCTCATTGTTGGCCTCGTTCCCTGCAGAAACTCGTGCTGGCTGCCGGACTATGAGGTGTACATCATTCTGTGAAAGTCTCATTGTCGGCCTCGTTCCCTGCACAAACTCGTGCTGGCTGCCGGACTATGAGGTGTACATCAATCTGTGAAAGTCTCATTGTCGGCCTCGTTCTCTGCAGAAACTCGTGCTGGCTGCCGCACTATGAGGTGCACATCAATCTGTGAAAGTCTCATTGTCGGCCTCGTTCCCTGCAGAAACTCGTGCTGGCTGCCGGACTATGAGGTGTAGATCATTTTGTGAAAGTCTCACTTTCGGTCTCGTTCCCTGCAGAAACGTATCCTTGCTGCCGGACTGACAAACCAAACCTGAAGCCTGATCAGTAGAATGATATTCTATAATTCATCGAGATGTCTTCAGAACCTTGAAAAGAGATTTCGATCGGATGTTATTCATGGTCTTCATTTTTCAGAATTGTGCCTATTAATGAAGGAATTTAACCTTCTGATATTTGCTCAATATTAGGGTTCAGTGTTTTATTTCAATTTATAAATACGGTGCTACCTATTGAGCAATGTCTCTCACTTGGCGATTGTGCAGCATGCCAGCAATCTGTGGTAAGCATGAAAATATCTTAATTGAAGGGCTGAAGCATGCAGGATAAACCATAGACAATTCGTTCAAATGGTCTGTCATGTGTGAATCCTGCCCTTAGACTGAGTGGAAAATCCAGCAAAATTGGTGTACTCTGAAATGTCGAGTAGTAAATCTTGTGACGACTTCAGACAGAACAGAAAAGAGCAATCTGTGGAGCAGAAAGAAAGACAATGATATTCATCACTATTCTATCAATTCCTAAAGTAAGCCCACTGCACAGCTGGTGCGTCATTTTGCGAATTATTATTTTTCTTACGCCTTAAGCTTCATTCAATCTCTCTTATCATGACAAGCAAAGGGATTATTGGGGTCAATTAGCAAAGAAGGCCGATGAGTTTGATAATCCACCGCTTAATGTCAATGTCATGCATAGGATTTCTTCCTGAGACCTCAAGAAGGATAAAATGTTTTGAAGGAGACACTTCTCTATTCCGTGGATGGTATCGCATGAAGTTTTCTTTCATCTGCTTATCAGGATTTTCTTGTCTGGGTCTGATTAACGTGATAGTTAGATGCATTTGAGATAGTTCACAATTATCACATATTCTCGAATAGAGTGGAATGTGAATTTCTCAGTTAAGAGATATTTACGAGTACTGAGATATTTGAGATATCACTGTAATATATACACTGCAAGGAATAAGATCGAAAATGAGACTTCTAAGGAATGAGGTACATATCTGCGCGTCTGCCGAGTTCTAGTGAGTTCCTCTTCTTGTCAGACAGCATCAGAGGAAACACATGCAAATACAATGGGAAGGAGACTGAGGTTTTCGGATGAAAATGAGATTTTCTATGTTTTCATATCAAGGGAAAGTCAGGAGCCATAACCATTGACATGGGGAATCCTCAAGTTACTTCCCATCATGTGATCGCTGACGTATTCGAGAATGTGGCTCAGTTTGCTGATAATCCGTCAAAATGTTGTGCGTGCCAACACAAGGAGGCTGACACATTTGAGTATGATCAGCCTCCGGTGCATAAACACATTTGCTCCTAAACTTTCCATAAAATCTCCCACCAAGTGTGATCTCTAGAATTGTACTCCTCGTCAGTGATGATTGTTTTTCACTAGATAATTGTCACGGTTACATCACAAACAGAGAATTCATTCAACCCGGCCCTAGAAAGCAGTCCGCATTTGAATTTCACAGAGAATCGTGTGACCTGCGAGTTATATTCGAGTTAATGCGGTTGCGGTACCATTCACCTTACAACGATTTCTCAATGAAAACCAAAGTGAAGACAACAACGATGCCCGCATCATGCAACCTGCTAGCTCAACATATTCTCTTGTTCCTCTGATCTGCAGTTCATGACGTCACAACTTCGAACTGTTGTCAAATGATAGGTTTCAAACCTTTCAATTGGAATAAATCATAGAAATAAACTGTTTATCTGAAGTTGGCTAGAATGGAAATTGACTCAAGGTCGCGGCACATCCGGGGGAACTAAGTTGGGGCATGAAGAACCAATGAAAAGCTTCGATTTACTCATGTGACTGATTCTAACCCAATGATACAGACGTTGGCAGGTGCATCTAAGTGAAAATGCGTGCGATTTATTTGCCGTTATTGTGCATTGCATGAAGCTTAATTTCCATTCTAGAGGTTTTATTGTTGTCAATTTCTATGGAATAAATATGAAAATCATACCTCCCGCCGACCTCCGTCTTCATAATTGATAGAAATTATCAGTTCATCTCATATCGCACAGAAAAAGGCCAAAGTTCCTATAAATTTCAGTTTTCCGAGAATAATTGACATTCAGAAATTTCCTTCCTTTGATAAAATCTTGAATGAAATGGCCATGATTTCTAACAGCAGTTAAACTTAGTAGCTTCACGGAGTGACGAGACAAGTGTATGTAAGAAATCGCAATATTAACAAGATCTGTCAGATTTAATATTCTCTAAGAGGTTAGTAACAGACGCAGTTGGCTGATTGAGGCCAAGTTGTATGGCCAGATGGACATTCGATGCGTACAACATGACAGCAAGCATCCTAAATGTCCAAACCTATTTGCACCGGACATTTCCAGACATGAAAAAACGGATTACGTAATCTTCAACATCAGCTAATAAATAAACGAAAAAATGATGATTCTAAATCAAGTAGATATATGTTAAGGCTATTAATGATGAAGGTATAGCGGAGGAAGACACGAAATGGCGGTCATTTCTTGCAACACACATTTATTTTGGGATGAAGAATAGTTCTAACTACAACGCCAACTGCTGTATCTGAAAAAGCTCTTCAGATACTCTTGGTAACATAAAAGTCTAAAATCTAACATTAAAAAAAACTGCAACAGAAGTTTTGTATAGATGCACGAGTTCACGTTCAAAACTCTTTAAAAAACTGAAAATTCATGAAAATTCATGTTCTAATTATCATGTTTATTATTATCATAATTGTCATAATTATTCATGTTCATAATCTATGTGTTTTATTAGCAAAGTTGATGAGCTGATGAAATAAATTAAACAATTAAATGTCGAAGAATTGCTCAGTGTTAGCGGTCCCTAGTCAACATGCGTTGATTGTTGAGAGGATGCTTCAAATTCATGCAAAACACTGAAACAGGAAGCTACTTTACTTGGAAGACGAAGAAGTGGACTGTAAATACAGCATTGCTATTGAAGAAACTGTAGTATGCCCGACAAGGAGAATGGAATGCATCTTTCATGCGTCAAGTTCCACAAAAGGTTGATGCAAAAATTCACGTCTGAGAAATTCAACCGCATCTGAAGTTGAGTGAAGAACTTCTCCTACTCTAAGACTGGTTTAATTTACCGATTGTATATGTAAAGTCTAATGATGACCCTACTGTCTAATTCACAACTTAGAAATGCAGAAATATCTTAAAATTTGTTCAAGGAAACAAATGTTTTCCTCCATTAGCTATCTTCTAAACTGTTGATGTAATAGGTTTACGTTATCTACAAATTTGTACGCAATGAGCTGAAATCTTCGAGTCTGAAGGAATCGTAAAGTTCGGAATAGATTTTTTTAGCTCACTGCAACCTGCAAGTGATATTTTATAACTTCCTAAATTATTGCTGTTTTGAAAGATCGTCTTGTGGCATAATATTTACTTCTCAATCATGTTCGGATCTTTGATTGATTGTGCAGAGCATACAGCTGCAAATGAATCATTCCCTTTGTGAACACGAGATCCACCTGCATTTCCCAACAGGGAGAATTCCAAGATAAACAAGCTACGAATTAGTTTATGTGACTTCTAGACAGGTACAAGTTATCGATCAGATTGTTTTCTCATTAAAAGTTCCGATCAAATGTATTAATAATTACTATTCGCCAAGGAGAGTCGGCAAATATTGTTCTAGTTGAAGGACATGCCTTCGTAGACACAGACATCGCGACAACAGTCTGTTGTGTCTTGTATGTCTGCAACTACAATGAAGAATGCTCTGCTGTGACCCATGGATAAGGATAAGACAAGTGCAAGCTGTTCTTCATGTCAATAGACGAAATGGGATGCAGATCTCTCTGCAATTCAGAAATTTGTAGAAGAATGCGACAGCTGTGGAGTAGAATACCTTTGCATTTTCTGTAGCAAGTGAGAAACAGTTTGATAGTGAGAGGTATCAATCTCTCAACTATTCAAACTTGCAACTGCACATGGAATGAATTTGAGACATGCAATTGATATACAAAGTTAATTTCCGCAGGTATTCATTCAATACTACTTTCAACAAAACGACATGTCAGTAGTATTGAATGAAAACCCGCAGAAAGTATCTCAGGTTTGCAATTTCATGACAGCGCGCTTCAATTTTCTAAATATCATCTCATCAAACCAAACTTCATCAACATTCCGCCTCTGTAGCTGTTTTCATCACGTAATCTGCGTGTACGATTCCGTAAGCAATAAACAGCATCCTCCATAGACCAAGTATAGTAGGTAGAATGTCGACTCAAAACAGTATCTTGATACAGTAAAAAATTTGATGTGAAAAGATTCAGTTTCTGCTGAGATTACGTTGCTGTGATCCAAATAATTCTTTGAACAGTTTTTAACAGGCTAAATGTTTGCAAATTATTCCTGCATTTATCTACTACTGAGATGAAGACACTTTATAAGTAGTATAAAACAAATTGGATATCAAAAGGAATGAATATTTGCTAAGAACCATCTTAATTAGGCGGAAATTAAGCTGATGATCAAGGAAGTTTCATAAACTGCATTATTATGCAAGTCCCCGCCAATCTGAACTGGAAAAGTTGAGATCTTATTGAGAGCTTCTAGGATAAGATGTCATGACTTAATTTTCATCGGCATGATTTTATGATTCACAAGGCGTCATTCTTCATTCTGAATAGTAATGTGGACTCATATGCATCTTTTAAATTAATTGTGATCCGTTCTTTCAGTGACAGGTAGTTTATGAGACGATTACGCTTAAGAAAACGGTACTATTATAATAAGGCAGAGCTCTTAAGTAGTGATAACCCATCACATTGCTAATTTAACAAACCATGTTACCTCTCCCAGTCGTCATGACATGAAAGATTTGCAGATTACTTTTCTTTCTTCTGTATTGCTGTCATAATCAGTCAAATTCGTGCACATTTCTCCAGAAGTGCAAAAATTTGCATACTCCGCATGTAGTACCAGGTCTCAACTCAAGTTCATGTAATGAAATCGAAACTGCATACACATTGGAGTTTCTCTACCTAATACACTTACTCTACGGCATACTTGGTGCATTGAAACTGCATTTTTATTGTGTAATTATTTGACATTTATTTAAGAAAAGTTTAATAAAACGTCAGTGAAATCACAGACATTTTTATTCATTTCTCACTCTCAGTGCTCATACATGAGACAACCAGAGAATCAAATATCTTTGTCGTTGAGCGATCTTTGTCAAACCTGTCAGAATTAAAACAACATGTGCCACGACTCTCAAAACTTTGTCAAATTCAGGACGTGTCGGAAATCCAACCAGATGAGTATCTAAACGGGTTGCAGACAATATCCTCCCGAACAAAGGATCACACCTGCGTCAAACCCAATAAATTCGTATTTTCAACTGTCATTTTAATATCACCGCCGCATCCGTTATTAGTACATTTCCATTTCAACAGGTTCCTTCATATTGGAGACACAAATTAGGTGAATTTTGTCACAATTCAAATCCAAGTGAGAAAAAGGTGAATTTTCACGACGAGGAAAGAAAGTTAGCGTCTTGTTGAATGTCATCATCTCTGAAAATGCTCATAAATCTCAAGTTTTTATACTAATAACTTCATCGCGATAATTTATCTCTTCCATTTGGCAAGCTCAATGAAAAAAAATCCAATAACCTTCCGTAATAAAGAGTTTGAACTCCTCATTGCTGTGTAAATCGTACGGAGTTACTGGGTCACGTCGGCTGGTTGCAGAATGTGATGTCGGAACATCTTATAAAGATATTGAGCTATTTCATCTCACTGTCTTCGTTACATTCTGTGAAGAATATACATTTCGGTAATGGAAGCTAAGAAATGCCTTTTAAAGCATCAAATCAAACGATTCGATTCATCAGGATATTAATACTCTAAAAAGCACCGCATCAAATTGTCAGTTGCTTCTAAGAAACCCGTTACGCTGCATCGACAGCGATATCAAAGAAAAAAATCAAAAATGATCAAAGTAGCTTAAAATAGTAACATATCGGTCTTGCATATCTTGTACGTCAAAGGAAATACATGGATATCTAAGGAGATTCTATTCATCCGCCATCCATAGATATCTATCGAGATTCTATTCATCTGCTTTCGATATCTATGGATGTCAATGGAGAATCCATGCATCTGCATTCCATAGATAACATGGATATCTATTGAGAATCTATTCATCCGCCATCCATAGATAACATGGATATCTATTGAGATTCTATTCATCCGCCATCCATAGATAACATGGATATCTATTGAGATTCTATTCATCCGCCATCCATAGATAACATGGATATCTATTGAGATTCTATTCATCCGCCATCCATAGATATCTATCGAGATTCTATTCATCTGCTTTCGATATCTATGGATGTCAATGGAGAATCCATGCATCCACCTTCCATAGATAACATGGATATCTATTGAGATTCTATTCATCTGCATTCCATAGATAACATGGATATCTATTGAGATTCTATTCATCTGCTTTCGATATCTATGGATGTCAATGGAGAATCCATGCATCCACCTTCCATAGATAACATGTATATCTATTGAGATTCTATTCATCTGCCTTCCATAGATAACATGGATATCTATCGAGATTCTATTCATCTGCTTTCGATATCTATGGATGTCAATGGAGAATCCATGCATCCACCTTCCATAGATAACATGTATATCTATTGAGATTCTATTCATCTGCATTCCATAGATAACATGGATATCTATTGAGATTCTATTCATCCGCCATCCATAGATAACATGGATATCTATTGAGATTCTATTCATCCACCTTCCATAGATAACATGGATATCTATTGAGATTCTATTCATCCGCCATCCATAGATAACATGGATATCTATTGAGATTCTATTCATCTGCATTATACATCCGGAAGGTCCCCTTTGCTGGTGGTAGCAAAACTCAAAAATCTCTTTGGCGCGAGCGCTTTTGAGGTCTGTCGGACATCATAGTCATGCGCTTAATTCTTCAATGCATCTGCATTCCATAGATAACATATATATCAATGGAGAACCGGTGCATCCGCCGGAAATTCATCAGCTTATTTGAAATTGAATTTTCAAATTAATCAAACTAAATTATTCAACCTGGAAACCTGATATAAAGATGTACGTAAACTGAGCGGCAGCTTGAGCCGAGACGACCGCTCCTCGTCTCGGCTTGGCTGAAAATATCATTTGTCTGGATGGACCGCTTACATATCTAACCTAGCAGAGAGATACATGTGTTTCTGGATTTTAACTCGGTGCACAACATTCCTTGTTAAACTATAATGAATGTCATTAGTTATCATTTCATGATGGTAGCTGAATTGACAGTTTTTGACAATTCGGAGCAGCATTCAAAGCTCAATGCATCATGTCCATTTATAGTCTACTTTTTTATTAAATTCAATTGAATTCTAGCAGCAATTGAATGAATGTTAGCATGGCAGATAAGTGACTTGGAAATAAAGAAATACCTGAGCACGCTTTATGGTTGCTCGCAATCGTTGGAGGTAGTCATCCATAGTTTAGCTTATATAATGTTGACAGGTTCAAGATGCTATTGATGCTGCAGTGCAGAGGAAACTTGTCCGCTTGCACGCGTACCGTTTTGCATGTACGGGAATATTCTCATTTTTAAAGCGGTTAACATTTCTTGGGTGTCCTTGAATTCGCCGACGTTTTGAGCGCGCACGCAACAACAAGATAAATTATTTACGAATTTAGATGAGTCGATGACTTGGAAAGAAGAAATGTTTCATTTTCATCAGCATTTTGTTCATATTATGAAGTTTCTCTTTAAATAATCGTTTCACCGAATCTTGAAATGTTTCATTATGATCATCACATCGATTATGCGACTAAATGACTTAATCATTCGGTCAAATGAATACTGGATTGCTTAGAATGACTCATTGATAACCTTTCAGGAATTTATTTGATGGTTCTCGCTTTAGTTGACGTACACTTCAATGTGTGCGTGCTGATTTATCAACCAGACACTGAAGTGAATAGTTTTTCGGTGTTTGAGAATTCTTCGCTACAATAGAACCTGATGAAAGCGTCAGAAGCACATCGTTAAGTCAATAGAGATCCGAAGCTTGACCATCAGATGCGGTAGAGACAAATGCCACCATTTGTATTCACCTGACAAAACGTCTTCGACAACATTTCAGTCAGCCTGTGTCAATATCTATTTATCGCTAACTCACACAGTCTCCTGCCACTCACCGCGGGCGTGGAAGTGGTCACAGCGAGGCGAGCATTCAATAGAGCTGTGAGAAACAGGTCTGTGAGGCGTTCATTTAGTACCTTTTTGATGACTTTATCAAGACAATAAGAATTCTGATTGTTCAGTTTCAGGTGCAATCATCATGAACAGATTGAAGATCAGACATATTTGTAACACGGCTTTCAAATGAGTCATTTTGCTGTTTTTATCGAGAAACAGTCTGACTTCTCATCCTATGTAACCACAGAATTAGACAGGTCGTCTCTTCTTCTGTTTCACTAGAAAGGAAATATTGCAACATGTAATGCCTATGAAATGGCACAATCTCCTGACTAAATACCATAGCAATCGAACAATAAGCAGCCAGTTAACTCTACATCAAACACGCCACACCGGATCACACAGCAAAGAGACACAGACGATATCAAGTTGTACAGAAAAGTTTGTGAACGTTTTTTCATGAGCCTGCTAACCTTTTAAATAATGATCCGAGGGGCTAACATTATCGAGAAAACTTTTGCGCGATGATCTGAATTCTTCCAATCTGAAGGAATCGTGGCGATCCGAGCATTTTGAAGGAATTCACAGCAATCCGCAAGCGACGCACGACTATTTTTCCTACCTCTGTATCAAAAATTTCTTTTTGCCCACTTAGTAAGTTTCTGCATGTGCCATTATTTTGAATCGCCATAATTTTGAATGTCATGTGAAATATCAAGGTGCCAGCTAACAGAAGTAGGCATCATTACAAAGCAATTGGACTTGTCAATTGCTCAACCAAATCAGCTTTGAGATGCACTGACTTTTTTCTCGATACAATGGAAAAGATTAGAATTTTAATAGATATTTTTCGCGACATTCACTTTGCAATCCTTGAAACATGTGTAACACAATAAACTTCGTTGCCACAGTGCGACGATTACAGATACACACCTGATGAGTTGCGCATCGGAATGCAATTTTCAATATTTCAATTTCATAATCATTATCAGAAATATGAAATACAATAGACTGAATAGAGACATAGCTTCCAATCGCAGCTGTTCAAATTCTTATCCTTCGGATTATCATTTAATAGTTTTACTAAACCATCGATAATTGCTAAATCCCCTTTATACGACTACAATTAAAATGAACGACTGTGAACAGGACGAAGTACTGACGGGATTCGAACCCATCACCTTCTCATCTATCATTGAAGCACCTGACTGCGAACAAATGATTCACGCAGATGAACTCCCCAACACATGAGTTGTCCTGTCATGGCGACTATAAATCAACTGCCGCATACTTCAAAACTCAAATGCAAATTGTAAAAAGTGACAAATATCTTTAAGGTGGAGTACTTGAAATCGATATTGATCGAAGCATCAGATAGGATCGGAACCAGCAGGTGAAATGAAGTATTATTCACAAGTGTACCGACGTAATGGAGGTATCAAATGAGAGCGGCATTTGTGTTTATCGAGAGATAATAGCAGAACCATTAAATGATGGCGATGATGAGCTTGTAGACAATTCTACACGAAAGCAGTTGGAATGAGTGGGTCTGATGATCCACAATATGCATGCTCACGTACACATGAATGGGATATTGAAATTTCCGATTTCTGTGGTGAAAGCGGCAATGAGAGAAGCGCTAATTTCTATGCATGTCACCGATAACTACGATTGAGTTATCTGATAGAATTACGTTGAGACAACTCCGAAATTGCATGTGTCCTTTAACTATTAACTTTGATAAACGAATGCGTTGAGCTGAATGACTGTGGAAAGATAAATTGCAAATTTCAGATGAAATTAACACCGATAGTAAATCAATAGGTAGCGACATTCAATACTCCAGTCAAGATAGACACTACAACGAGACACGCATCTGTGTTGGTTCTTGGATGTTGCGTGACTCATACTAGAGATGTTGCAATGATACAAAATCTTGAAAATTCACGAGAAAATCGGAGACCATAGGTCGAGATATCTGCGCAGTCGTATTGATGTCAATTTACTTCAAAAATCAAATGAATATTGACTTCAAAAAATAGAATTATTTTCACGAAGATAAAAGTGCGAGGAATGATATCGTTGTCGAGAGAGCGCAGCATCAGTCAAGGTAATTTATTTCAATGCATGCATTCCCATCTGGAAGATGTTAGATATCTTAGCGTCGTATTTGTCGGCCATGCCATGACATTAAGAAGTCTATGGCCATACTTAGAAGCGCGTGATATTTCGATCCGTAGACTAGGAATACACATGGGCTGCTAAACATTGCAAAAGCAGACTTTCTTTAAATTTGATCAGAATTATGCCTTAGTCTCCAGTATTTGTTACATTCTAATAATTAACCAGATAGCGACTTCAAAATGGAACCGCAGAAATGATAATAAAGAAAATAACAGTGGCAAAAGTGGTAATTTATCGAATATTACCACCTATCTGACAGAAAATCAAAATACTGGTAATGTTGATTATTGTGTTTATATTAAATCGTTTTCCAAATTGATATTTTTGAATCTACATTAGGTCGATATGATTCAATTGATCACATTGCAATGCTCCTGTGTATCAAATGCTAAATTTAAGCACTTGTCAAGGATATTCAACGTAATTACAATCAAAATATACATAGAGAAAATAAGATCATGACGCAAATATACTTTACATCATGAAAGTTCACGAACTTCAAAGTGTTGACCAAGAACTGTAAAGTTGAGCAGGAACTGTAAACTAATGCTCATGCACTCTGAGGGCTGTGGTAATGTCAGCTGTTCAACACATGCATAGAAATAGATGAATATCACATCTGATTTCTGTCATTCAGAACGACCATAGAGGTCTAACTGTTAGATATCTTGAGATACTTATCAACTATTTAAAGTTCACTCGCTGTATGTTGGGAATGGAAAATATCAATTTCCATGAGAACGACCATGGAGCAACATGGAGTATAGAAGTAGACTTTCTATGGTACTGTTAATTTCTATGATATGGAGTGTCATTTCAAACACTTCATCTATGCTCGATAACAGGTGATCATAGCGCGCTCGATACTCCATCCATACTCCAACTCTTGTGGGCCCAGCACTCGGCTTCACCTTTGGCTAAAGACTAACAGTTATTTTCAATTTTGTCGAATTCCATTCTGTAGTCCCTTGAAATTTGTCGCAATAAAAAGTAGTGGCATCCTCTACAGCAATAGATCAGTATATTAATGTATTCTGCTGCCTATCATTCGCTTCAACAAAGCTCAAAGGACGGCATTGTTCAATAACAGAGTTATTAACTTGCTAAAGACAACCTTGTGTCGCTGATAGATTATACGGTGATTTTACAATCTGTTCTCGGACTCTAATTTTCTTCTCTGTAGGTGGCACAGAAGTTTCGTTGTAAATACACATTTTAACAATGGTTAAGTGTAACTGGGATCTCTATAATGACTGCCGTTCATGTCTACGATGCGAAAGATTTAAGCTGTGAGTGTTGTATCAAAATAAAATCTGTAACGAGACCACTACAGGTGGCCGCTATTGAAAACAATCAAAGTTTGCGGATCAGTAAGCTGACCTGAATCTCAATTTTCTGCCTCATATCGATACAATTCATAATATATTCATTAGTCTATCTGGATATGCCGATGGTCAATTTGTAATGACATTTTGTACGTTATTTACGAACTTGTGTGTTCTTGAGGCTGTCAGTCAGTCAGTGATGGACTGCATGCAAGTGATGGTCTTCAACAACAGGACTTTGAGTATCATGAAAAATACCGCTTTTCTCCTTATTCAACTGTATTTAACCAATAAATGAAAACAATTGTGAATAAACCTGGTAACAGTAAGCCCATCTGTGGTTAGGGTCCGCAGAGTTTTCGCTCGGATAACAGTCAAATTGAAAGAGCGGCCACCTTGGTGGCAGCATGCGTAAAGGCTCAGGATTCAAAACTGATCGCCCCTAGAGTCTAACGCATCACAAATACATTCTTATAACTCTCAAAAGTCTTCTGTTTCCTAAATCTATCGGATTGACGAGGTCATTCGTCAAGTAAGGACTTCCATTCGATGTTAAATAGAATCTCTATAACGAATGTCGTAACCAGGACAACCCAAGTACAACTGAGTACGATATATTCATAAAATACGATACAGATAGCACGCTGTGTGTCTTGAATGAAAGTTAAGTGTATCTTTCTGACGAAAGATTTTTGTACGTGTGGATTGATTTTAAGGCACTAAAAATGATACCGGGTATTAAATTTCACTTTAAGTCATGTTTGAGCCCCCTTATATTTTATTGAAATTGTCCTATTCGTTTGCAAGATTAAAAATTGCCTTCATTGGCTTGCACTTCAGATAGATACAAGAAAGAATACATCGTCATGTAATCACATTGTGACATCATGCCGTTCTGATTGTTTTCATTTGCTAATTAACTCTATCACGATGTAGCAGACTTGCATGAAAAACACAAATAACTCAGCAGTATTTTGTTCCATCATTTTACAACTTACAGATATAATCCGCCTTTTGTGTAACAACGAATCTCCGATGCATTTTTATGAACGATTGAAGAGGATATCATCTAAGTCGATGCAGTGAACGAATGAAACTTGATTTGAAAGTAGAAATATCACTTTTGATCACATTTCAAATCGTATGAATGTCTCATGTTGTAAGTAAACTCCTGAGAACACCATGGAAATGTCAATGGTCAGACAGGAGCAGCTTCCAACTTGAGAACTCGAATTCCCACTATCATTGAGAATGAGACCGAAAAGGTCTTGAAAAGAACGTGAGGTGTGACAACTCATGTAGAGAACATGAAGCATGGACTTTTGACATCCCTGACATTCGGTATTTTGATCATTAATTCAGTCATCAGACGTTGAGAGACAATTTGTCATATGTATCCGTCTGTCTTACATGTTGTTTGTTATTCCTTTGCATTCTTTCCGCATCACCCGTTTGATGAATAAATGTTCATGAAGAACGTTACCTTCCTTCGCAATATTGTCGTGTTGATTTCACTCAAATCTCTTGAATAGCAAAATTATGGTCAACTAATGAGAGAGTAGGAACAAAGACAGTACAGACGTAAATTATCCTTTGTCACTGCTTTCAGCTGCTCTGATTCATCTGCGCAAATGCTATCTGTGTTAATGAAATGCTTCGGGCTCAGTCAGATCCTCAAGGCAAGAAAATGATGCAATATTCTCCTGCACATCTCAAAGACGCAATTCCATTATACGTTTGCGGAGAGATGAATGCGAATACTCGACATTCTATGAATTACATCCGGAATCAGATTATTAGAAGCTTGAATTGACGTTCGATTGTCTTGCAGTAAGAAGCCGCAATCTTCACACGATTTCTCTTCCCAATTGGTCGCCAGCGCGGATAGTCGAGTTGGTAGAGCGGCGGGGCAGGTGGCCAGAGGTCGGTGGTTCAAATCCGTCAAATCTCGCATTCACTTTCCAACTTAAAAATGCAACAGGCAGGCCTGAGAACTGTGAGCATCATTGAGGTTGGTTACAGAACAGGGACAAGAGGGGTTTGACGTAGTCTTAGTGGAATACAAACTCGACTGTCTGTCGAAGTTTTGTTGGTGAGGTTTTTACTCTTCATAGTGAAAAGTAAATGTTTTCATCGAAGAAAACTTTGCTGTGAATGCGTGATACAACGTGCAGCGACACGCACCCAACAGTGATCACTGCTGACACGAATCACGATGATTGAGACTGCGCCAAGTTGCTATCCAGTGCGAGAAGTCACGTCTGTAAGGCCCTCCAACAAAATTACGGCAGACGTTTGATTCTTTATTCAGACACCAATGTTCTATCCAACAACATGACTCAGAAAGCTTCCCAGTTACGTTAAATCCTCGACGTCTAGTCTACTAACGGTCACATGCAGTGTTCGTGTAATTTCAGGAATATTCTGCATTTCTGAATGTCAGTAAATAGACATAATAACAAGGAACGGCAAGATTTGAGCGCGATTATTCATTCTCTTAGGGTATACCTCACATTGTGTTCTCTAATAGCATTTGAACATAATTCTTCGTTAAATGAGTATAGATTAATGACCACGTTTCCGTCTGAATTTAGTAAATCATACCACGTTGCTACTGTAAACTTAGATGAGACAGTAATTATGATTTACGATCACTTTGAATAGCACATCGAGAAAGATAAACTACGCAGAATATTTATGTTACAAGCTGAAATCACAATCATAATTTTCAAGTGATGATTTGCAGGATTAATGAAAATAACGCGTTCATTGAATAAATACCTCAATACTGCAGATCGTGGGGTTTATATGAAAACATTCACGCTCATTTCAAGGAAATCAGTGATGCCAGTGATGCAGAAAAACACAAATTTGTCCATTAATGGGGAAGAAATATTAGTAAATATCAAGAGAGAGAAACAATTAAATATGAACAAGCATGAGTGTTAGATGAAAAGTTTGAAATTGCAATTCTTGACTGCTGCTTCTCTAGATAATAGATCTTATTCCAAACTTTCTGTGCATTCCTTGAATTCTGTTCTGCCTTCCTTTTCCTTAAATACTTCACGGGCTTCTTATACAGCTGTCACAATGTTGCGAGAAAATACGGGTTCCAAATGAATGGGATGCTCTTCTAGGCACCACTTAAAGTTATCGTCAGGACCTCTGCCACTTTTTATACATCGCTTAGTCAATAGTATAAATCTACAGCATTTTATGTAAAAAGATACATGTCTCTAAATGCCCTAATATTTCTAAACTCTCATCACAATAGCGATGTGCATTGAAATGCAACTTTTGAAAAGATAATGTCAACAATAGAAATTGCATTGATACAGACAACTGTTCAAAGAAATCTATCATTGCATCAATCCCAGCCGTGCTGTTATAGTTCTTCATTGCACGATGAGGCACTGCAGAAACGGTATAATACAAACAATGCCCGTCATTTGACACCATCAGTCTAACTTTGGATGCAAATAATTAGTCATACTTTCTGCATTTGATATCTTCCGGTTGATTTCCTTATTGCCTCCAGTTTATCATTGAAAGATGAGGCATGAACAGAATGTAGACGACCTTCCTCTTTCATGCTGACTTCCTCAGATGGTCCAGACTGTGTCTGATAACTATGGTGTTCAATATCAGCGATTTTCATCAACAAACCAAGCTAA